>OMKL01154332.1:5167-16702 GCA_900302295.1 Parasudis fraserbrunneri | reverse complement strand
TTTTTTTTTAAAAGTAAAAAAAAAAAAAAAAAAAAAAAAAAAAAAAAAACGTCTTTGCACAGGGATGAAGCGCTCCAGCGTCCCCTCTCCTTTCCAATGTTTGTGCACCGTTTCAAAAGTAGCGTCGCACGCATGCTCACTTTTTCGTTCGTGCGTGAGAGGAGGCCGGATATGCTCCGCCTTTCGGCCATGCTCAGAAGCTCTTGCCTGGTTACAGATCATAGATACCAGACGCTAGTTGCTATTCTCGTGTATTTCCGAGGTGTCATCTCAAACAAGCCTAATTATTGATATATCGGTAACGTTAGAGGGCACATAACCTCAAAATTCAAAGAAGAAATGGAATGTTGCACAACAAGGTCGGTGTGTTTGCGGCGGATAAGTTATCGGGTGGTCATTATAGCTAGGTCCCAGTAATAAAGGGGGTAGCGTAGCTCCGCTAACGTTAGCTAACGTATTTTCATTTTAGCTAGCGTTAGCGCTCTCAGATGCGAGTTTTGTTTCTTTGTTTTTGGACCGTTCTCTCATTTCTGTTATGGAATTCTAGATCTCCGTAGCTCATTCGAACAGCCCTAATACAACCAACAACGACATAGTCAGAAATCCAACCTGTGCTATAAAGAGTTTTAAGAGTGGTCATCTGATATTAGCTAAGGTTAGTCCCGTGCGAATCGGCATCTCAGTATTGGGGGTCGTAATTTGTTCCTGGTGGTGGTAAAATCAATACAGGAAGGTTTTAAGTGCATAAAAAAACGTGAAACCAAAACCTCAAGAAACAATCGTATCTAATATTAACTACCTTTAACTTTCTGGTCTAACCAGCTCGGCCTGTAAGGCCTAACTGCGAACTTTGCTCCCTCTCTTTTATATTTCACTTTCACTTTTGGAGTTTGTCCAATTCCTCCTCCTTTGTTGAGATATTAAATGTTTTGCTGTTGAGCTTGAAGTGTGGAGTTATCTCACAGAGTTCTGTTTCTTTTGAGTATTGTAGGAAACACAGACGCCAACACAAAAATGACCTCTTGGCCTATCACTCCAGACATACAGTTGGCTGCCACTCACTTCTTGATTTCTGCAGTTATGACACGTTGTCTCACATGACAATGTGCTGTTGCATTGGAATTCAGCCCAGGCTTATTTCCCTCTCAGCCTGCGTTGTAAACACTCATAGGCCTTGCGGCTATTGTCACACTGTTGCACAATTCATTCTCCTTTTATATGTTGGTGTAGGCCCTAGGTAAGAGGTTCATTAACAATAGTACTGCACCACCTTGTGAATTTACAATCCCTAAGTCAACAAATGATTGTTCAGGTGTGCAAGTTGATATAATGGCAAGTTTAGTGCCATTTTTGATGAAATGCAGGTTGCAAACATGAGCGTACATGCCTTGTGATGCAACCGTTTCCAGTGTGAGTTGTTGATGGTTTATTAAAGGTATATTTCACTTAAGTAGAACTTGTTAAGTTTTAGCAGTCTTACCTTAATGTAAATGCATCTACAAGTAAGTAAGTCTTCCACCGCCAACACCACCGTTCCTCCCAGGTGTCAGGCTCCTCATTCACTCCCATTCATTTTGGGGACTGAGTCTAAATATTGTACTTCTTCTGAAGTATAAACAAACTGCTGCTGTGCAGATTTCAATAAAACTGAAGTCTGAGTCAAAGGCATGTGTTTGTTTTGGCATTTGATGTGTCTTTACAGATTTATTACCTTTGAAAAAGAAAAGCGGATCTGGTAAATTTGTTGTAAGTTTGAGTGTGCTGTGCATCTTTGCCTTGCATGGAATGTTTGGGGAGTGGTTACCATGGTTACCCCCTGCTTGCTGGAAGAAAGATTCTGTGAAAAGTTGACAGTTGGTCAAACTGCACCTCAAGTGAGATGTTGCTGATTATTAAAAAACGTGTAGATGACTTTAGATGGAGGCAAGACTGCCGAATTTTGACAAGTTCTACTGAAGTCAAATATCCCTTTAACTTGTTTTTGTTTGTTTACTCCACAGCTTCCAGAGGGTTTGGGTGTTGCTGTTCTTGACAGCCACAGGTAAACAATCTTATTATCCTGAAAGGCTTGGTAGAGGATAGTAATCTTATGATTTATTTTTGTATTTCTCCTCCCGGACGCAGTGGTGGTGGTTGGATTCGAAAATTCACCCAGACACTTTCTACCAGCTAAACTGATTTTTAGACTAGAGAAGAGTCTAGTTGTTAACCTCCCAAAGTGTCTAGTTGAATTGACAACCTTTCCATACCAGCCACAGACAATATTTACCAGCATTTGGTTGGTGGCTGCTAGAGGTCTTCACAGGTCCAAAAAGTCGTGCCTGGACCCAAAAAGACCCGCAAATGTATTACCCAGAACCGAACCAGACCCATCTATCTTTGGGAAAACGGAACTGGACCCACCAATTCCCGGGAAAAACCATTTGGCCCCGGGAGTGGTCAGATAGACCTGGAGTTGGACCAAAACGGACACGATTTAGACCGGTATATGTAGATGGTCGATAAGAAAGAGAAAACTTTTGTCTTACCCGGTAACCTATGGTGACCTATGACCATTGAACTATATAAAACCTATGACCCATCCGGAACAGGTCACAGAGGATTGCCTCGTCCTAAATACAGTGGTAATAGATTTACGTAGTCACAGTCATCAATATGACGAGCGCATTGGCAAAGAAGGATGGAAACTGTCAAAGCAAGCGTCATTTAATTGAAACCTGCAATGGAAAACTATTTTAAGCGTTACTAAAGAGAAAAGAAAAATAATTCACGGGTCTATTGCGGGCACTGGCGGACCCGACGTTTAAATGTCATATGGCCGAGGCCTGGGGCAAAGACTACCGAACCCCGAACCGGACCAGCTGGATTTTGTTATGAAATTCCCAGAGAACCGGTCGGGCCTGGGTGAGAACCACAGGTATTCGGGGGTTCGAGCAGACCCGAAGACCTCTAGTGTCTGCCGTCAATTTCCCACCCAGTTCCTATTTCTCAAAATGGGTATGTCAGAAAAACAACCAGAAAGAAATAGATGGGCTATAGGTACGCCATAAACAGAAAACTAACCTGTTAAGATGACTATCTTAGGTCTGACCAGAGAAAATACATTGTATGAAATGGCACACAGCTTGGCCTACAGGTTAACAGATATGCATGTATCTTTTGCTCTTGAGACCGGATCAAGGTCACATGTTTCTCTCAAGGTAACTCCTCCTATGATGTGTGTTTGTATTGTGTTGTGTACTATATTGTATACAGTTATGTGTCGTGTTGTGGTTGTATCTTGTAGTTTCTTCACAAGAGAAAGTGACAGGCTTCACGGGCCAGGATGTGGTTTTGCCCTGCTCCTACAGTGAAGACGGTAAACCTTTGGCGGACGTCACGATCTTTTGGCGGACCAAAAATGACCGGAACGTCTACGATATTTTGAGCGCGAAACCCGACTTGTCCAGTCAGGACCCGCAGTTCAGGAACAGGATGCATGCTTTTCCAGAGGAGTACGGGGAGGGAAACTTCTCTCTCTTACTGAAGAACGTCAAAGTCTCGGACACCGAGATATATGACTGCTTCATACCAGGGGTCGGAGTTAAGCGTCAGGTGGACCTCACAGTCAGAGGTTTGTAGTGTTTGTTTTTGTTTTGTTTTTTTTGTGTTTTTTTTGTGTGTTTTTTTCAAATCTAGTCTGGTTGAAAAGGCTATGGACAGTTTCAACGTGACAACATACACATTCTAAATTGACTACATTTGATTTTCTGTCAGTTTGCGAACATTGCAACAGGAAATCAACTGTAGTCCAAGCTGTTTCCAAGCAACGCCATTCCAATTCCTGTGAAACCATGTGTATGTTCATTTATTGCATTTACATGAACACACAGTATTCCTCATCCAAGTTCATATCCTGCTTTAGTAACTTGTGTCAGGTTGATGGAAAGTAACATTAAAATCGGGGCTTTGAGGAACTAGAACAAACTTTTAACACACTTCACAAAATAATTTTCTTCAAAGTAACTAGTACCGTAAGTGTTCAGATAACTGTAGTCAGGAAAAAAATACATTGTTAACTTTCCACCACTGCAGACTAGGACACAATGGCCTAAATGAAGAAGGAGAACCAGATCCTTTGTTGGCAAGGCGACTCTACACTCTACATTTGATAAATATGGGCTGTTAGAAGCATTTAGAAGTGTCCCGATAAGAATTTATTTATTTATTTTAATTCAACGTTTCGCTGATGGTATCGCACCGCTCGTCACGGTGGCCAGATTTAGTTTCACTTTCACTTTTCACCTTATCTTCCAGTAGGCAAACGACGTTGAAGACGGTGTCCTGGAAGTTGTGAGAGAAAAGAGAAAATTCAACCTGCTTATCAAACTCTTCCTGATTTCACAGGTAAACCGGTGGAGCCGACAGCAGAACCCGACAACAGAATCGGGGACGGCAGTGTGAGTTTAAGAGTACAGAATCTCAGCTGCTTCCTGTTCCTCGTCCTTGGACAAGTCACCCTCCTCCTGTGGTAAAACAAGACAAGATTCTGCCTTGGATCTTCCATTACCAAGGGCACGCGATCATAGCGGTTTGATTCTAGATAGTCATTAAGCTGTCCGTGATTCTCAGGTTCTGGTACGGGAGAATGAGTCCGTAAGTTCACTTTGTGCGCTTTTATTTATATTTTGGATTTAATGCTTTGCAATAGGTAGCTGCTGGATCCCATGGCCTAGAAGAGCATTTGAAATAAAATGTATTTTTAATTTATAGGTAGTGGGAGCTGCTACAATTTCTTGAGTGTCCATTTACTGATATACTATCATCCATTTATTTATTTATCTATTTATTTATTCACTGTTCCCCTTGGTGGGTTCCCCTAGATGTGGGGTCCCTTGGTGCGGTGGTTGCCCTGCTTGTCGGAGGGGCCGGCTGTGTCCACTTGTCATGCCCGTGTCATTCACGGGCTTGTCCGCAACTCGTACCGCCGGCGTCGCCAACGGGCTCCACGGCCGAAGTGAAGAACACCCCTCAACAGACTTTACAGACACACGTCTGCCTGACAAGTTGTCCTTAAAAGGTAAGTTCCGAGTTCTGGGTCCCTTGCTCCGTTTCCTATTTACCAATGATGTCGTCGAAGGGGAGGGTACTTTCCTAGCTGTGTCCGCGCTGTCCTTCGCACTGGGTACCCACCGCTCCTGCTAGTGGGACACGAAACTAATGCAAAGTCAATGGGGCCACGCTCCGGCCCGTACAAGCCATGAAGTTAAACGTTGAACTCTACCCGACGGAGCGCGCAAAGCAAATACTTTGGGGTATCCCGTATGAAGCACAGCACGGATTGTGTTGAGAAAGGACCCTTCGGAGTAGGAAACGGGGTGAGGGGTCCAAGATTCTGAACTTACCCTTTAACGTAGTGAGGTCCCAAGAGAAAGCAGGAAATGTTTTAGCGAGCTCCCTGGTTACCACTGGTAGTTTGCTTAGCAACTAATACCATTTTTCATAAAGCACGGCTATGGTAATTATCTGCACAGTTGGAACGCCTATTTGACCAGTCAGATTGCATGGCTGAAACTGCCCGTTGTGTAAAATGCCTCAAGATTGAGCATAGCCAGTAGCCATACATTTTGAATTTAGGTGAGTCACTTTTCTTCACCATGCACTTGACATATTGTGTGACCATGGGGCACCATCAGCCACAGTCTTGCTATTTGCTATCACAACATTTTAGGGACACTGAAGGACCAAGATAGGTTGTTTTTTTTGGAATTTTCTTTGGCGCAATTTGGTGTTACACTAATGTGGTGAGTTGGGGCCTGGCTACATTGATCCGTTGTGCCTGTCCCGCTGCGTCTGTGTTTATTTATTTTTCAATGACTAGTATCTGTAGATGGGCAGATGATGAGTCCATCTCCACCAGATTTGTGTCCGTATTGACGGACGGAAAAGGTCAGAGAGGACGAACTTTCGGAACTGATGGACACATCGCCGTCTGTTAATAACACGCAGTTACTTTAGGTTCTAATTTAAAAACAAACCAACCTTCTATCTATTTCATTTGTTTTGTGATGGATCAATGTAGCCACTCCCTTACACTTGAAAAAGTTACATTCGGAATGTCATGGTATTATTATACTTTTAACTTTTTAGACGAAGTAGGCTGCATTGTTAAATTACCTTATTTCTACTAGTACAGCTTACTTTTGACTTGGGTCAGTTCCATGCACATGTTACTTATCTGCTGATTCTAATGCTTCATTTCAGCTATATCATGTCTTTATTTAGTGACATTCATATTTATGTCATGACATGAAACATTAGGTACTCACTTATTGTCCACATTTACCTGTTACATTACCTGTTAAACATATTCTGTATGAAGTATCAAAAATATTATACTGGTTCTCAGCTTTTTTCAGTATATTTTGAAACATTTTCTTATCCAATCCATTACTTTTATTAAACTGAAGAGACTTCGGGCGTCATTGGACAACAATTATATAATCCAGATATAATAAAATATTCCCCATTGGAGAGATCTAACATATCCATCTGTCAAACATGCAAAAAAAGAAAATGAAAGTTTTTATTTCTAACATGTAATAATTGTTTCTAACATGGCTCGGAGGCGAATGAATAATGTTCTTCCCTGAGCAAAGCACTTAAAGCGGTAATGTGTAATTGTGGCCCCTGCTGGCCATGAGTGGTACTGTCTGTGTTTTCAATACATTCCCCACGAGTGTCTTTGTCCTGTCGCCTTTTTTTTGTCTTCTTTCTTTTCTTTTTTTCTTCTTTTTTTTTGGTGGTCGAGGTGGCTGCATATTTGTTTTCAAATGTGGCAAAAAAAAACACCCCACACTCTGCCCGCGCTGAAACCACCACTTCTTGCTCGTTGTAGCCGTACGTCAGGCTGACCAAGCCGGCCACACGGGGCCATTTGAGGCTATAGCGGCAAAAGCGAACGGCGTGTTGAAGCACTGGTGGTCTCAGATTTGTTCCGCACACGCTCCAGAACTCGATTAATAGAAAAAAAATTACACATTGTCGCTTTAACCCCCAACTGCTCCGGTGGATCTGTTCACTGGCCAATAGTGTCAGACTGTGTTTCTCCTGGGCAGCTCCCAGGTGTGAACGTGTTGAACCGTGTGAGTGTGAAGCAGGGTGTTACTGGAAAAGAGCATATATGCTCAACAAATCTACCCTGGATAAATAAAAGATTACAAAAAGAATCATACAGTACATACACGATCTGTAGATCCTTGAGGGTAATTTATGCTTCACGTTGCCGTGACGCGATTGTGGCTGAAATTACCTTCCGCATTCGACACGTGGGCCTGTCCACAATGCCGTCTTCTGATCAGATCACCTGCAATTGGTTCCCACTGCCTGTCGCCACTGTGTTTTCACGAAAGTGCAAGGAATCTGTGTCGCTAGACCTGTTCGGACAGCGTGCGACGAGTTTGGCGCTCAAAGCATGTTCGAGCCTTGACCCAAATTGGTTGCTTTGTTGTTTGTTTGTGTGCCGCTTGAAAGATAGGCCTATTTGTTTGATGTCTTTCCGCCTGTATCTTTATTTGGTTGCTGTGTCTATTTGCATGTTATTGTATTGCTTTTTTATTATGTTATAACGACTGCCTACTGTTACGCTGCGTTCATTCTGTGGCAGTAAATGTAAACAGCAAATTGGGTGTCATTCTTTTTGAATCAGAGATGGCGGTAAAATGTTTTTTGCATCACTGACAACTTCCCAATAAGTTGAGGACTACAAATTCCCCATCTTTTAATTTGAATTCTACAACGTTAAATCTTGTAAATAAATGATTGCATTTCACAACTATGTGTCTTTTTTAATAATATCTAGTAGTCTAACTTGTAGAAAAGCAATTAACCCCTCAAGGAAGGGGTAAATGGGTGGATGTACGCCCGGTTGCAAGTCTAAATCCCTCGGCTGCGCCTCGGTACTCCGACTATACAACCGGGCGTAAATCCACCCATTTACCCCTTCCTCTTGGGGTTAATTGCTTTATTATACAACACTTGTTGCCAGAGAGTTGTGTGTTATTTGCTATAGTTACACAGAGCTGAATTAGCTCTTCATCAGTTTTACTCACAATATGAAACCAGATCTGTATAAAAACTGTTGTATAAAAGCAAAGGAACACTAAAAGCTGTCCTGTTGCACTCACGTGTTCTAGTGTTTAAAGGGATAGTTTGGAGTCCCGAGGTTAGAGTTCTGGCCGGGTTACAAGTGAAGCGGGAAGCTTCAGACGGGCAGCGAACGGGGTCTCGAAATCCGCACCACGACACGCCGACAAAGGTTTTAACCGTCCGCAAACGGGAAAAACGGCAGCCTTGCGGATTTCCTACGCTTCGGACCGGCGTGATGTCTTGGAACTACACCCAGTTTGCTGCCTAAATCCTATTCGCTGAAGCTTCCTGGTTCACTCGGAACCCCGCCAGAACTCCATCGATGACGCTACTGGCAAAAAAAAAAAAAACTGAACTATTCCTTTAAATATATAACCCCTTAAATGATACAAATCAGAGTGACGTTTTAAAATCGCCGGTCTTAACACAAGTTTAATTTAATAAGCATCTATGTCCTGCTGTATTCCATCTTCATCTGTATATGTAATGTATAGGCTAAATAATGTTCATTGATGTGTATTGTCCCTTTAAAACGACATTGTTAAATTAATATTTTCTTACAGCATAACCATGCGGGTAAATAAAAGTTATGTTTGATTTTAATGATAACTCAAACTCCCTGTCTGCTTATTTGCTGTTTCAATATTATTTTCTGTCTGCTGCAGTCAATCCTTTTTGCATCCGATTTTCTGCTTGAATCAGACGGGGGATGGAAAAACCCCACAAGATGGTGTTAAGATTCAGCCCCGGTTAAACCTTCCCACACAAATGTAGAAGGTCAGGTTCAAACCCCACCTCACACCATCGGCCTGGTTTAGAGCAACTTGGTCTTTAAAAAGGTAAAAGAATATGCAGAGAATCCTGTAGCGTTTCTCCACTGTAAAGGCCCAATCAGTGATCCAAATGTAAACAACGGGTAGCCCCACCACCAAAAGTAAGAAATGAGAATGGAGACATGTTTTCATTCTCTTGTTGATTGACTGAGCTCTTGACGCAATAGCTAACACCAGCCAATAGGTAAATATTAGTTTTTAATTGTATTCACCGTATTTTGTGCCTGTAAAGTTTGTTTATGTCCGTAATGTTTGTAAATACTGGAGTAAAGTGAAAAAGAAAAAAGATCACTATTCCAATTTACAGTGGGTTATGAAAGTTCCAGGTAGTGTATTTTCCATCTACAGGACAAACCCTTGTGTATATTCTCCACATTGATATGGTCCAAAAACGTATGCATCTGGGCTCAAAGCTAAAGCATACACCATGAAATTATGTTTTCTCTCAAATAAGTCTGGCAGTTGGTCATATTCTTACCATTATAGCAGTCTGAGATTATTTTAGTCGATACACTTTTTCCAGACATAATTACTTGATTTGGTGTTACTTCTTGTTTTATTGCAGTATGTTTGCATTCATATACAGATTACTCTTGTAATGGATATATGTACTTGCCTATGTAGGTTAAGAAAAATCAGACTTCCCTATGTTTGCAACAAATATATATATATATCGACTATATTACAAATCTTTCATAGGCTATTTTGATTTCACACTATGGAGCTACTTTCATTTCCTATTACTGAGTCTGTTGTTGAACCTTTTAAAAACTTCTATTGCAGCGTTTGTGGTTATGCGGAGGAATTTGAGACACTGCGTCTCAAAGAGGAAGTGAACTCAGTGTCATCCTAGTTGCGACAACCAGGACCTTCTCAGTCTTTGTTTGTCAGCCTCATAGGAAAGTACTCTCTGCTCTGTAGGATAATATTAGGCTGCTGGTATGCGTGGACTGGCTTTTTATCGCTGAAGACGAGCATGGAGTTTTCATGGATTTTCATTATCTTTCTTGTTTTCTTGGTCTGTGGTGAACTTGATACAAGTACTGACATACAGGTGGAGTTAGGACACAATGCAACTTTGAATTGTTCTCTGGATGTTGCGAATATCTACTGGTATAAGGAGCGTTATGGATTTATGTTGGGTATTTTACGCATGTTCAATATAAAGGCACAGCCTACCTATAACAAAGACAGTAATATGACGTTAGATGCAAAATATTCAGTTCAGCCGGACACTACTAGATTAGTTATAAAAAATTTCAGCAAAGACGATTGTGGGATGTATTACTGTGCAAGGAAGCAGAAAAGCACGGATTTACTTGAATTCAGTGAAGGCTTGTCAGGTAAGAACACATTTTGAAGCCTTGTTTACCCAATGGGTTTTTATCTATCTCAGAACATGCATGCTGCAGCGACACAATCTCATATATTCTGAAAACTCAATGTTACATTTAATTGCAATTTGGTTGCTAGCGCAAAAAAAAGTTTGATGTTTTTTTTTACATTTTCAGTCAAGGACCTATAGTATCAGTTAATCTGCCTATGTTATTCTTATTAATATGTTAATGACACACCGACCATATGAATGTTCTGGTGTTTAGGTTTTCTTTTTTCTTTGCAGTTTGTCATTTAACTGGCAAAAATAATTTGACAATGCCTGCCAGTGAGATGGAAGAAGCTCAGAAGAGCTGGACATTTTTGCAAAACAAACCTCTCATGTTTGGGACATCGCTTGCCTTGAATGCCATTCTTATTGTAGTAATAATAGGTGAGTGTGTTCATATATTTTAGTCTTTTAATGGTAGAAATAGTCTTTTGAAACTATTTAATTGTCTTTTTTTGTTGTTGCCTATCTACATGAAGTCACTGTATGACACACAGAATGTAAATGGACTCAGACAATGTGTGTGTAGTCTTCGCTTTTTCAGCTCTGTGTAGGAGATGCACCGGATGCCAGATAAATGATACCTCTGCTCAAACCTCTGAGCCCACTGAGATCTCAAACACACCACAGGTAGGTGAGCGCCTTCAGGGACATCACAGCATGTCCATGGCTTTCTCTGTTGGACCTGCTGCTGGTTGGTTGTGTGGACCCGTGGGTTCAGAGCTTACTGTCAAAGTTGTCTTTACCGCCCCTGCCCTGTCTCCCTCTCTCAGTCCCTACAGTCTAAATGATAGAAAGGACAGGACAGAACATTTTCAGGACATCCTAAGTAGAACAGAGACACTTCAGCTAGAACTTCAGGACACCTCAGGGCAGTGACAGGACACCCTAATTAGGACAGTGACAGGACACCCTAGTTTGGACAGTGACATGGACACTCTAGCTAGGACAATGGCAGGACACCCTAGCTAGGACAGTGACATGGACACTCTAGCTAGGACAATGGCAGGACACCCTAGCTAGGACAGTGACAGGACACCCTAGTTAGGACAGTGACATGGACACCCTAGCTGTGACAGTGACAGGACACCCTAGTTAGGACAGTGACATGGACACCCTAGCTATGACAGTGACAGGACACCCTTGCTAGGACAGTGACATGGACATCCTAGGACATTGGGAGGACAGTGA
>OMKL01154328.1:0-12246 GCA_900302295.1 Parasudis fraserbrunneri | reverse complement strand
GTGATTGCATGATTGTCCATAGTTAATTGTGATTAATCGCATATTTTTTATCTGTTCAAAATGTACTTTAAAGGGATTTTTCCCCCAAGTGTTTAATATTCTTTTCAACATGGGAGTGGACAAATATGCTTGTTTTATGCAAATGTATGTTAATTAAATAACATTACAAAAAAAATAATACAAAACAATGACAAATATTGTCCAGAAACCCTCAATGGTACTGCATTTAGCAGAAAAAAATATGCTCCAAATAATCATAACATGGCAAACTCAAGCCAACAGGCAACAACAGATAAAGGCATATTGACTGGGAAGGTCTGTCATCAATCAGCACTCGCCTCGCATCGCCTTGAACCTGCTGTACCAGGAGGTGAGCTCAGCTCAAACCACGTTCAGTCTGTATAGGGCTTCAGTCTGTATAGGGCTTCAGTCTGTATAGGGCTTCAGTCTGTATAGGGCCTCAGTCTGTATAGGGCTTCAGTCTACAGAGTTCTGTTGTCACAAAATGTATGTTTACCAAAATCAAGTTCTAACGAGTCCACAGTATGAGAATTTGTTTGCAGTAATTTCAACTTTTATATAATCAGAATCCTTTATTATACTCCTTACCCGTGCCTTTTCATAATCCAAATGAATGAATCCCAAAACATTGTCATCGCATGCCCCAGGGCGAGAGAAAGATGGAGATGGGTAGAGAATGAATGTGTATGAGAAAGAGGGGGAGGGAGAGAGCAGAGATCATCTAAAACTATCATGGACTGGGCAATCACGCAGCCCTAATCTTTCATGGCTTTAGGTAGAATTTAACTTTCAGTTTACAAAAATACAAGCTGATGAATTATCTAAGTATATCAGGACAAAATTAGTGGACTGGAGAAACAGAAAAATTGCTATTAACACCTTTTTTAGATGGTGTACTAAACTGATTAAATTATACATTTTTCATGTCAATTGTACAAATTGTGGGTCTGTTTGAGTGTGAGTGTGGTTGAATTCGTTATTATTCCAGGGACAGTTGGGTCGGTTACAAGGGTTTGAATTGTTTCTCGCAAAATGTGGCCGGTTCTGGGAATGATTGTGGTTATTCTGACGGTAGTTCAACCAGAACAAGACTACATTCAGTGAAACAAAGCAAACCGAACAATGCACACGAATAAAAAGATGAATACATTTTGGGGTAAGGCTCCAGGCGATAAAATGGGCAGCCATTCGAGGGGTGAGAATAAACCCAGAGAATGCAATAGCTAGATATCCCCCCCCCACACACACACACACACACACAAATACACCCAACACCTCCCGTTGACGCGCTGCCCAGCTACTGAAAAGAAATATTAGTATGAAAAAAGTAAACATGGCATAACTTCTCATCAGTCATATCATGTAGGTATCTTCCACGTTATTTCTTGCCCGTGAGAGTCTGCAGTTAAAAATGCGCCTCTCCTGGAAGATGCCGCGTCCAGGATAGGGCCTCATCAGATGGGTTTCCAGAGGGAACGCAGCATCTCCTATCACCGCTGAAGGACATGTTCCCCAAATGTTCAGCCCCAGGTATGACGGCATTTTTTGGGTACACTGAGGGCTCCAGCCTCCAAGACCTCTGTCCAGACCTCACTGATCCAGGCAAGACTCCCCCATCACTGGACCTACCATAGTCCCCGATGTGGACCACCCTGAACTGATATTCTCCATCCACCAGGGCCATCAGGACAACAGAAAAGCTCCTCTTATAGTTGTAATATAGGCTGCCAGAGTGGAGGGGGGGTGCCTGTATGCAAATGTGTTTCCCATCATTCACACCGATGCAATTAGGAAAGTTCAACTTTTCAAAGAACCTCTCTGCTATTCATCACCACTCTTGAAATTCACTCTGTTTAGCTACAATGCCAATGCAAAGTCAATGGGGTCAAGCTCCTGTCTGTACAACCTGACTGAGGACAACTGAAAATCTACTCCACAGTGCACACAAAGTAGATTTCAGTTGTCTTCAGTCAGCTTGTAAAGACAGGAGCCTGACCCTGTGTGTGTGTGTGTGTGTGTGTGTGTGTGTGTGTGTGTCTGGTCTGTGGTCTCTATGTCTTCTGGCAGCTGAAACAGCAGCAGAGCCAGGAGTGCCACCTCTTTCCTCTTTCAGCTCTGTTGGCATGGCAACATCCTGCCAAGAAAGAAAATAAAAAAAGATATATACTTGAGTATATACGTAAGTTTCAGCTTGACTGACTTTGTATGTCACTGAATTATTGTTTTAACAGTTTTCTACTAGGAAAAGTGAAACACTAACACTTTTTATTTTCTCAACATCACATCTAGAAAAATTCAGAATCGGTGGTAAATGACAGAATGTAGGCCATAGTTTTAGCTGGGATGTATTCATCCCCAAAAAGAACATCTTTGGGTCTTGACCAAGACGTTGAAAAATCACCGCTAAACAATATCTCTTAACATTAAAATATGTGGTCAATTCTAATTTTACACTGTGCTGCAATTTCATAGTAGTAGTAGTAGAAGTAGTGGTGCAGCTAGTAGTGGTAATAGTGGTAGTAGCAGTAGTAAAGGTAGCAGTAGTAGTAGCAGTAGCAGTAGCAGTAGGGTGTGCATGCCTGTGAGTGTTTCAGTGTGAAATGTGCATGTTATCATTATGATCATAGTAACATCATTAGAATAAATGGTCCCACCCAACTGTCTAACTGAACCTACAGCTTTGGTTATGACAGCTCACCTTCCCAGCTGTGGTCCAGAGCTCCTCCCTGCTTTCCTGGTGTTGTTTCTGGAGATGCAGTTCCAGCTGGATCAGGGGTCTGGCTGTCTCCCTCTCTCTCTTTGTAGGAATGTTGACAGCGTACGGAGTGTTGTCTCCGCTCTTAGTGCCCTCAGCTAAGCTAACGGAGGGCTTCAGGTGTTCCCGTGATCTCTGTGGCGATGAGCATGCAGGCCAACAAGGCTAACATGGGTGTCCTCCATCAGCCCCTGTCAACTCAGCCAGGTGTAAGGGCAAGCCTCGCCCAAGGCCTGTTTGAGAGGCCAGGACAGCTCCTTGCTGAGTCTGACCTGGAACAGGAGCGAGTGAACAGGGTTCATAAGTAATGTGTGACTGATACAATGAACCGCTTGAATGTACTGTCATTTGTACGGGATGGGCGGATCTTGTCTTCTTGTTTTGAGAATCGATACGAGCATCAACAGGATCAATACCGAAATGGGCCTCTCTCTTCTCCATCAATTTTATTTTAACAACGAAAGAAATTATCTTTTCTCACACAGGCAAAGTTTGTCCTGAAAGATGATTTCTCGGCAGAATGACGTAGACCAATCTCTCCCAGGTAGACAGCTTCATGCATGGCTCAGTCAACTAAATCTGAATCAACTAAATCCTGTTTTAACAGTAGTGTGATAAAGTTAGTTAATATCATGGGTATATCATGAGGTGTAGCCAAATGAAGACAGTAACCTATTAATGTTGCATATTCACTTAATAAATTATGAACAATTCCTCTCTATAAAACTACATTAATAGCTTTTTATAATGAAAAGTATGTGTATTGGTATAGATGTTGGTGATACTGGCCCTGGTATTACTAGATATTGTATCAAATCCAAAATTTGTGGTATCGCCCATCCCTAGTAATTTGGCATCAATATCAGAGTTAGAAACTTTTTCCCCACCAAGTACATTTACGCATATCAGTAATTTGACTCTGCTATTCATATGTTTAAAAAATTTAGCATGGCTTGTACTGTATGTTATATTTGTGATATTTAACATATTTGTGATGTTGGCAGCAGCCGTATAGCAGCCAAGACACTGTGCATGCACTGTTCAGCATTGCTAAAGGACCATACAAGGGCTGGAAAAAGGAAGGTAGCTATTTACATAATTTCAAGGAGGAAGATATAATTTGGCGTTGATATTGTGGGTAGGTTTCATATCAGCATTGCCACATGGCCCTGAAATTAACATCAGTCACCCACCAAATGCTGGTAAATATTGGCATTAGCTGGTAAGTTTGCATATTCTACCAGACACTTTGTCTGATACCCAGCGTTAGTGTTGGAATGTTTTGTTTTATTTTGTCATGATTATCACATTATAGGTTTGTAAGTTAGAAACCACAGCAGGTTTATAATAGGGGGAAAAAACGGACCCTACATGTCTGCCATCTGCTTTGGTCTTTATTTTTTATATTGCAATTGCATTGACTTGTACCTCTTAAAAAAAAATAAAACAATTCAAACTTCATTATTCCATTCTCATTTTTTTGCACAATGATTTCAAGCTCATGGTCAATGAATAACAACTTACCCCCAGAGGAAACTGGCAACATTAGCACAACTACACAGCAACAACATAGCATAAAGACATGGATAAATATAATTGATAATTCACATTCATATGTTCACTGTGACACAAGAGGTACACAGATATATAGGGGAAAATGCAGATATTATATTTCTATGATGGACATAATGACATATCTACAGGTGTCAAATATATCTTAATGATATTCAAGGTTATGTATTAAAAGGAGAAAGTGCACCATCCCTACTTTCCTGTCGAGGGGTAATTTTGCAGAAATACTTTAGGGATAATGTCCACAGATCACTGCACATTATTCACTTATATAGTTTATTCATTTCCTCAGGGAAATTAGGGCAACACAGCAGCATTGCAATATAGCAGATGTAAACAGATTATGCATACGGTATAGGGAAAATATATAGAAGAGAATAAAAATATGAACACAGATTATAAAAATATAAACATGATGTAGCTTGTAGCAATGTACTTGGGTGTAAACAGTGCAGTACAGTACTGATTATGTACATGATATGTGCAGGTAATTGCAGACTATGTAAACAATTATTCCCAAAGACAATCATTTAACACAAAATATGGAATTTACGTTATATTACAAGCTTCCACACAAAAAAGGCTAACAGACTTGAGCCAAGAGAAATGAGTGAGTGTCTGCAGTAACCAAATATTTACATCTTTTTAGTAGGCCTACAGGTTGTCAGTAGTTGAATTGATTAAGAATTGATTGGACTTCTTTCCACACATGGGCCGATTATTACTTCTCTGGTTTCTGCCTTTTTTCTTTCTTTCCAAAGTAGATTTTATGCTGGGTTCAGCTGTACAACGCAAGCCATAGTCTTGTTTGAATAATTATTTACAATGCACCATATTTTCCAGGTAAAACCTTGCTAGGAGTTCATAATCAATTCACCAGCCCCATGATTCATTTACCCTGAAATGTTTTACATATTATGGCTTGTGGGTTTAGAGGTTTCGGTCTTTGATTAAAATTACAAAATCAAAACGGATTATTCGAATTATTATCCTACATGTGGTAAGCCAATATGTTTGAGCTGCCCACTGCATGACTTTTAAGTTGCGTCAGCCATCAAATCAATCCACATCATTCACATCACCACAGTAATAATATGTAAACATAAAAATGGCCATTCTGTTCGACACATAGGAATTTGATTACATCAGCTAACTTAGTCGTTTACCAGTTACTATTCTACATATGATTGAAAAGTGAGGTTTATAACTCGAGAACAACGATGATGATGATTATGATAATTTTTCTATGATTGCCCATTAAAGTGATTTTTTTGTCTGAATGGGAAATCAAATTTAATAGATGTTGGAAATTAATTGCACTGCTTTAACAATTATTTGTGTTTAATATTGCTTTGAGTAAAAGAGACACAAGAAAGGGAAAGAAGATTTGTCCAGCTCTCAGCAGAAGTTGCAGAGGACACATTATACGTAACAACGGAAGTTACGTTGTGGCGCGAATAATAATAATAGAGCAGACCGACACCGTCAGACCTAAGTCAAAGTAAACTTTGTCAAAAGCTGGTTATAACTTCCCAATTTTTAAAGTTGTGTCCTCCGTTTACATACGGATAACCTTTCGGTTATGATAATATGAGCGATTATGATCTTAGAAACCTTTTTACCAGCTTTGCCTGTGTTTCAAATGTGACCTGTCACATAACGACGTTAGCTATCGTCTCGCGACCTAACGTTAGCTTGTGTCTCGCGACCCAACGTTAGCTAGCGTCTCAGTGCACTGCCTAATAATAATAATAATACAGTAACGGTAACGTTACTTACAAACTGACAAGACACAAGATCAGCCCATGAAGTGGCTGGTACACTTACTTGCTGATTTAATACTGACATCACATTTCTGGACAAATTATCTGTCCTCAAAGGAGGTAAGTAACGTTAACTTGATCCTGTAATTTGTAGCTGACAGCTATGCCATGGGCATTGCATTGTCAACATGGCCCGCTGAATTACAAAGACGGATGCCAAGGCTAGCAAGCTGTCAAACGTTTTGTTTTCTGCACTTTGCCTAAGGTTCACGATCATGTCTAACGGAGACAGAGAAGGCTTCATTGTCAAGTTTGTGGAAACTAATGCACAGAAGACGGAATCTGCGCGCAGTGCTTATGAGGTAACTTGGTCCACTTTGTTTTACAGCAGTTAAAAGACAACCATAGTATCATCCACGTCGTTGACTGTTGTTTTGATTTTATACAGGCCATCTTGGAGCTGCAGTCAGAGAAGTACGTGAAGACCATTGATGAGGACACAGCTCTACAGCTGGACCATAAAGACAAGTCTCTATTTGTCTTCAGCACCTTTAACTCTCCAGCCTTCCATCACTGCAAGAAGGTCTGTCTCAACTAGAGCCAATACCGATATTTGGAAGTTAAAAATTAAAAAATTAAAAATCCGATATCGATATATTGGCTGATATTCACACACGTTTTTAGCAAGGATCCCATGAACTTAGTTAGCAAAGAGTTGTGACAAAGATATGTACAGTTGAACAAACTAAGTATGCAAATGCATATATTTATATATATGTGTGTGTGTGTGTGTGTGTGTATAAATATATTTCATTCCAAGCCTTTATTTCCACTCGACAAACGCTGAAAGTAAAATTTGGCACAATAAAACAAGACCGATCAAATCAGTTAAAACAGTTACACACCGGAGGTTTGTGGTCAAGGCGTTAAAAGACCAGTGTGTATTATTTAGCGTCATCTAGTGAGGTTGCAGATGGCAACCAACTGCTCCCATTCTCGTTGGAATACTACGGCGTTGAGTCAGGTAATTAGTATATAACTCCAATAGTGTATGCTGTCTGTTGTTTAGATCATTGTTTTCCCGATGTCGTCGTTTCTAGTTGCTCAGCTACTAACAAATATGTATTCATACACAATGCCTCTTTGACCCAGTATGTACAGAGGGCACTGTATTAGCCTCAGCGGCAAAGCCTGGAGTAAGTGTCATACAAGACCGATTGAATTTCGAGCGGCCGGAGAACGGTCCGAGTAGTTTCAAACAGACTTTAATTGCAGTATGTTCTTCCTCTCTCTCTCTCTCTCTCTCTGCGTGTAGCTTGGCTGTAGAGTGGTGAGCCCGCTGGTGGTCCTGTACTGCCTTCAGCTGCAGCGCTGCGTTCCCAAAGCGGAGAAGCCCATCTACAACATGGCCATGGCCGACGTCACCATATCCTGCACCAGCCTGGAGAAGGCGACACGGGTTAGTCCGCTGCGGCTCTCTTCACCGTCTCTGGCTCCTGCTGGAGGTTGGATTGAGCACGCACGTGATCGGAGCAGGAAACTTAACCAGCTTTCTCATCCACTGGCCAGGATGAGCGATTCATTGGCGATCAGCCATTTTTCACTTATTTCCATCCAAATTCGTAAAACAATGATCATAAAAGTTATCTTGGCTGCCAAGTGGCTGGTAGAATAGTCAAACATAGATACGAGGCACAGTCAAAATGTAACCTCATTTTGCTGGTGGATGATTGATGTTAATTTCCCACCCTGGGCGTGTTATTATACCGCTGCGCTTTGTTACACGACGCTCAGGATAAGAGTGCCCGCTAAATGCCTACGTTCTGCCGCAGCTGCGTTGTGCTTGTGTGTGTATCCACAGACGGAGGTGATGGACCTGGTTCAGCTGATGGGCGGACGGGTATATCTGGACCTCAATGTGGCCGTCACTCACCTGATAGCCGGGGAGGTGGGCAGTAAGAAGTACCTGGTAGCCGCCAGTCTGGGGAAACCCATCCTGCTGCCTGCATGGATCAGAACCTGCTGGGAGAAGTCACAGGACTGGTATTCACTCTCTTTAACGTATCCCTGTTCTGATATATGCAGGGATGGTTTGATGTTCTCTTTGGCTTGTGTACCCCCCTATTAGTATTTTTTCTGCCACGCACCCCCTTGACAGACCATTTCCTTATTGACAGTTTCTTCATAATGAAATAGAAATAATAACTGTATATAAATCCCTTATCATGACATGGCCAATAGCATCATATTCTGCATTGTACAGAAAAGGTGATGATGTTCATTTAGCAATATTTAGCCTAATCAAATGTATGGATTTTTACGTAATCATTGTACTCGGGGCGTTGTGATTCTGTGATAACAATTTAGTTTATTGATTTATTTTAGAGATCTTCTTGCGTACCTCTTGCAGGACTCCCACGTACCCCCATTTGAGAACCACTGTTCTACGGCCTGCTCCACTTCCAACGTCTCTGTCGCCCCTCTGCATGTGTCTGGCTCTCTATTTTCTCATTCTCCGGCTGTTGACGAGGCACTGTTCTTTGCCTTCAGCACTACTCATTTTGGATACTTGCTATGTTGGTGGTACTAGAATTGGCCCCATAACTCAAACATCGTCCGCAAATTTACAGAAAAGTGTCCTCAAAATCCCCTCAGATAATTACTCTGGTGTTTGAATTTAGTCCTATCTTTCAAATACAGCCAGTCAGTCTCCCGTCTCTTCTCTCAGTCTTTTCAGGTACACAGACCTGCCCGTGGAGGAGTACCTGTGTCCGGCGCTGCGTGGCTGTACCGTGTGCGTGACGGGCCTCTCCAGCATGGAGCGCAAAGAGGTGCAGCGGCTCTGTGAGCAGCACGGGGCCCGCTACACCGGCCAGCTCAAGATGAACGAATGCACCCACCTCATCGTGAGTGAACCGACGGGTAAGTCCAACTCACAGGACCGTACCGGTCCGATTTAGACTTCCCGGTGTCACCGGAGATCGTCCCCGTCTTGAACAAATTTTGCGTTCATAGGTGTGTGCGGCGTATGTTCTCAGCCTACCTTACTAAACACCATTCACACTGCCACTAATGTTGAAAAGGGCTAGAAAAATACTCAGAGACTTGAAAGTTGCTAGGCATGAAAACCACAACATTTATTTTTGCACGTCGAACTTTGGCTTTCTGGGTGCACTCGTTATTAACTCCAGGGTGCTCCCGGATTTGAATGGCTTGTAAGCAGGGCAATACAGTAACAATGTACAACCTTGTGGTTTTCACAAGGGTGAATTACCCACGCCTAGCGACGTTCAAGGCTCAGGAGTGTTTTCCACCCCTTTTCAACATCAGCGGCGGTGTTAACGGCGTTTCGTAACGTAGGCCGAGATCTGCTAAAAACTCCCATGTACCCCATTACACAGACTAAAAAACAGTTTCTATCCCACAGCGGTAGCCACACTGAATGCTACGTTAAAATGATTTGTTGTATGGTGATGTGCACATGTGTTGTAATATTTTTGTAATCGTGTAGTTCCTTGAGTTGTATATAATATTTTGTTATATTTTTATATGCTTTTAATAAGTTTTTAATGCACTGATCGGTTGGCACTTTTTTAATTTCGTTGTACCTGTGACAGTGACAAATAAACTACTACTACTACTACTACTACAGAGGGACAGTCTCCTGTAAGGCGAGCAGCCTGTTGCACCAGCTGTGTGTAGGTTCAGACTTCGCCTAGTGATAACGTAAATTCTTACTTAGTTGTGATTTACGCATGACTAAACTAAAAAAACGAAACAGTTACACATGCCTGAGGGTAGGTGTAAATCATACAATGTCACAGATTTGTACTCAGTAACTTTCTGCCACACAGCATCATTTTTTCAGTAATTGCATGCCATTTTGCAACACGGTAATCCAGCAGAGACAATATCGATCCAGCTTACTACGAGGTGCTACGATGCCAAGTGGCTCATGCCAGCCAGAGAGCTAATGTGCACGGTAACCATGACTATGGAACTCTTATCTTTGATCGTTGATTGGCCACTTACCTTAGTTATGACTATACATCCAAACTAGTTATGTTATGCTCTAAGTAATCGCTGTGCAACCAATTTTAGTAGCTGATTTAGTTATGAATTAACTAGTAGTTACTAAGCCTCTAGTTTCAACTTAACACCCTATTTTAGGAGAGAATTTCTGTATAGCCGGCGCAACTCAGTGTAAATTAGACTGATCTGGTCCTTTTAGGCCCCTCAGGAACCATTCCTTGTGGTCATAATCGGTTGAATAAGTCTTGATCCATGTCTGGGTCACCGCCAGTGAGGTCCTGAATGTCAGCGTCTTGTTTTGCAGGCCAGAAGTACGAATGCGCGCGGAAGTGGAACGTGTACTGCGTGTCCCTGCACTGGCTGTTCGACAGCATAGAGAAGGGCTTCTGTCAGGACGAGAGCCGGTACATCGTGAAGCACGCCGCGTCGAACGGCAGCCGTCCAAGCACCTCCACCCCTACTGGCACCGGCAAGAAGGAGGGTGAGCCGCAGATCCATGGTCCCGTTTTTATTCGTCAGTGATCCCCCTACTTGGGGACACATTAACAGTGTTGGAACATTATGACTGTGACAGTTTGGAGTTTTATAAAAAAACCAAGCAGGGATGCAGATCTCTGCTTCTTTTCAATTCATTACAGGGTGGGAATCTTTTTTTTTTTTCTTTTTCCTGCTAACACTGCAGGTGAATCCTAAAATGTCACCAGTTACTCTGACGTTTTAACCAGCCAAAATGGATGTTTGAATAACAAGGACACATACTGTAGTGTCGTAGATGCGAAGCGATGCAGGCTTTAAGGGGGGGGAGCTGCGGTCCGGTGTGCGTTGTACTGCCCCTGCAGCGGAACACCACTAGGGGGTCGAGCGACTAACCGTGCGTGAATGAGTGAGTGGATTACCAAGCGGATGACCGAGTGAGGCAGGGACGTTGATAGAGGTGCTTCAAGAACACTCGCCATGCGACTGATGGACGTGACAAACCCACCAGCCACAGTTTAGCAGCCTTTGACTGGTGGCTGGTGTTCATTTCCCACCTTGATGAATTAAGAGTGACGATGGATCACCTCAAGAGTTGTTCTTTTTCTACCGTGACACACTGGCACACGGGTTTCCCCGTCACCACTGCACGGGCAGGCTCTCGTAGGTCTTTGACTCGCGGTTGCATATCCTGTGCATTCCTAAGTAAAGCCAACTTAATTAAAAGATGAGTTATTTTCCTTGAACAAACTGGGTGAGGCCAGGTCACAAAGGAGCAAGCACGAAACAGTCCAGACCCACAGTGCGGCTAACGTCATGAGGAGGCACAGCCAGTTGTGGAATTGGAACGTTGCTTGGTTACAGTTGCCAGGTAAAGGTAGCAGGCCATATATCATCCCAACCTTGCAGCTCTTAGTGTTCAAAGCATTCATTAACCTCTCTGGTGTCTTATGCTGTGTTCAAGGTGACCCCCTCCCCCCTCCGGCAAGCATTTATAAAGGAAAAAGCACTTTCCCTTAGTTAGCTGAACAATTATTATCTTAAGTTGTACAAACGCAGGATTCCACGATCATGGATTTTTTCGTGGGAAAACTAGATGTCTCGTGGAAAGCTTCATGCAGCACGGAAACATAGAAACTAGTTGTCCCGTGGAAAGCTTCATGCAGCACGGAAACATAAAAACTGCACCAAATCCTACAGAATACTGCCCAAATGCTGCGTCATTCCAGCGTTCAACAGGTTTCACCAAACACACACACACACACACAAACACTCACAAACACTCCCCCATCCACACACACACACACATGCAGATGTGACGCTGGATCTGCATATGAGAGACTATTCTAACCAGTGACTTTATAAAGCAACCAACCAGCACGTGATCCAGACATTACAAACATATTTATAGGCATGTTCGACTTTCTTTTGGCAATGGGAATGGGAATGGGTTTCCTCATCGAGCGCATATCCTTATCATTATGGCACAAGTGTCTTGTGTTGTATTAAAAAAAACAAATTCTGTGTTTGGGAGGTGGAGGTGTAGACCTCGTGATGAGAGGAGTCGTTTGTGCTTTTATCTCCAGACGGTCCATCTCTGCTGGGCGTGAGCAACATCTCCGTCGACGC
>OMKL01154327.1:0-12576 GCA_900302295.1 Parasudis fraserbrunneri | reverse complement strand
CCAGGGATGCTATTTCCCCCTGGAATGCCCCCAGTTCCTTCAGCTGGAGCCCCTGCCCTCAACCCTACGGAGGAGATCTGGGTGGAGAACAAAACTCCGGAGGGAAAGGTGAGGCAGCAGTCACATGCACTCAATGTACACCTAAGGACGTAGTAACAGATGATGATACCCACAAGCACTTATTCGTTTTTTTAACAGTCGATGACCAATCTCACATGACCACTAAACCTTCATACATGCATGCTCTGACACATACATTAAATGGTGTCATTATGCATTCAGGCTAATACATTGTATTTCGGTGCCTCACTAGTGTCCTCTCTTCCTCCCCATCCTCTGCCCTCAGGCGTACTACTACAATGCCAGGACCAGAGAGTCGTCCTGGAGTAAACCAGACGGGGTGAAGGTCATCCAGCAGTCTGAGCTCAACCCACTACTTGTAGCCGGGGCTGGGGCTGCTGTAGCTGGGGCTGGGCCAGGTACGGGGGGTGCTGTGTCCACCACCTCCAGCACAGCCACAGCCAGCACGGCAGCTACAGCCACCACCCAGGCCCCCTCCTCGACCCCGTCCCGTACGCACAGCTCCAGCCCAGACTCTATTACCACTCCATCTCCTGCCGTCTCCATTGCAGGTCAGTCTGCAAGGCCGGTGTCAGGGCACACACTTAGACACACACATGTTCAAGATCAAATTCAGATTTATGTTCATATACACAGAAGCACAATGATATGCTCTTCTACAGAACAAAAATCCAGATGAAAAAATAAGTGGGGGCTCGGGGGACATGTGGAGACTGCCGTCTTTCCTGCCCTTCTGAATCAGCAAACACTGCAAATGTTTTGAATGGGTGTGAATTGGGTTACATTGATGGCCTGGTCTGATATACACATGTATCTCACACACGCATACGCACATGCAAACACACCCACGCACACACACACAGTTTGCACAATATAGTAAGTATACTTTTTCTACATGTGTGTGCTCCCATACAGCCTCTGTTGTAGCAGACCTAAACCCAGTTGCTACAGCGACCTCGACTGTTGCCGTATCTCCGGTCGCTGTGGTGACCGTATCCACAGTGCCATCGTCGTCGGTCACGGCGGTGCAGACCATGCCTCTGCTGCCTACGGTTCACAGCGTGGCCCAGCCCACCGCTGGCATACCGACTTTCCCCCCAGTCATGGTGCCACCTTTCAGAGTGCCACTGCCTGGCATGCACATCCCTCTGCCAGGTAAGGATTCCAGTTATATCACGGGAACTTATGAACCATGTATGCATTCTACGCCTGGACCCCTGCGTGTCACTCACATGTTCTTCTCCTCCGTCATGTATGTCTACTCTTTTCACTCCTTCCCCCCTCCCCCCGCTGAGTTCTCCCTTTTCCTTCACAAGGTAATTCAAGCGATCTTGGTATTGGCAACTCTGTTACTGTACAGTTTTTGGTATTTATATTTGGAAGGCGTGCTCTAGCCGCATCGAGGGAATCTGATCACAGTATTTGGGATGTACTGATAAGGTTTTCTGAAGCCGATACCAATATCTGATTTTCTTTTCTACCTGTATAAGCTCTTACGATGCGATATGTTGTATGAACGCAGGTACAAAACATGTTAAACTTTTCATACATGCCTATCTTCAGATAATCAAGTGGTATCATGAATGTAGAGTGTTTACAAAACTCCCAGTAATAAATGGAGGACACAGCCGGGTGAATTAAAGGACAAATGAACTGAAATGTATTTGTCCTTCAAACAAAAGCACCTGTAGGCGTTATTCTCTCGTTCACTCTGAATGGGGCTGAACAATGAATCGACATTTTATTGACATCACCATTCTAAATGAAGTACTGTGGTGCTGCAGAGATGTCCCGGACTACAAATCATATTCTACTGACTTAAGAAAACATCTACATTTGGTACAGATCCCCGCAAAAATCACACCGTGATCATTTTAATGTTTTTCAATGAAAATGAGAATAATGATGCAAAAATGCTCATTCCCTCTAATATTGTGAATCATATCTCAGTCGCAATAGCAGTCAAAATAATCAATATTAGATATTTTTTCTAAATCATTCACCCATAACTTTTATCTTAAATTAAGCAACAGGCTCCCAGTAAAAATGTCAAACAACGGCCGATTCTACAGTCAGCCGTCAAGCCCTTAGACTTTTTCAGGGTGGTTCCAAGGTCATTGTCAAGGTCAAATTCAAAGTCAGCTGTAAGTGCCACAGACAAGTGCCATACACCATTGGAAAGCTGGGACCCTAAGGAATCATTTGAGATGCAGCTCAACGTGTCAATATTTTATGTCTATTAATATGCAATAAACATTAATTAATCTATCTCTCGCTTTGGACATTATATCTATGATGGCCACTGCCATGCTCAATTATGTCTCATAAGTTGTTGGCAGCAATTTTTGGGTTGATACCATTTGTTACACAGATTTGGTAACCAATTTTGACCACTCGAGAATTGATAAACATGGTCAGAAATCCCTCCAAAATACCACATTAAGACATCAAGACCTTGAGGAAAATCGAAAAATTCATGCTGTGATTCGATATCAAAAACTTTTGACATCTGGAGATTTCGGCAAGACTTGCATTTTGCTCTTATGTTCTGAACCCCCCCACCCTTATTGTCAATATACCTCGGCAAGCCATATATCTTCTGAATGGCCCAGGTCTCTTGTTCACGAAGCTGTGATTATCCTAGAGGGCACAATAGGTCTTTTTATACAGTGAGGTCAAGTTTCAAAAAATGGTCTCACTACATTGAAATGGCTACTATGAGGCCTAACATCATCACACATGAATGCAGTTGGGCTCATTGCATCCACAAGAGTCTCAGCTCTCCAGTCATACCCAATTTATGCAATTCCAAGACTTAAGGGGCCACAGTATGCAGAAATAGGCAAATTTAAATGGGTAAAAGTAAAACATTTGTACTGCATGCAAACAACCGCATGGTTTTGGCCCAAAACTACATGGGATTAGCATAAAGTGGGCATGTCTGTAAAGGGGAGACTCTTGGGATATCTTAAAGTGTGAGGTCAAGGGATCCCTTTGAAAATTGCCATGCCATTTTTTTCCCTCGCCAAAATGTAGCCTAACTTTGGAGCATTATTTAGCCCC
Organism: Parasudis fraserbrunneri; assembly: GCA_900302295.1. Taxonomy (NCBI): domain Eukaryota; kingdom Metazoa; phylum Chordata; class Actinopteri; order Aulopiformes; family Chlorophthalmidae; genus Parasudis; species Parasudis fraserbrunneri. The sequence goes on along the minus strand of OMKL01154327.1, from coordinate 9,432 downwards.
CATCCCAACATGCTGGCATGACATGCTTGTCTAGTTTCATATGATACCACTGCCTTCACGCTAGCTTAGAAAAGGAGTGTGCTAGAGCCAACGAAACTCTACCAATCAACCGGACCTCTGGTAGGTCCGCCGGGAGCATGGGGTTAAACTACAATTGGACTGATTTTGATTGTGCTACTGAAAGTTTAAATCGGCCAATACAGATTGTCTGCCAATATATCGGTGCTTCCCTAGACAGTAGGTAAAAAGATTCCCACACCAGTCACTCACCTCTACTGTATCTTTATTTGTCAACATGTCAGTACAAGATGTTTCTCAAGACAAAAAGTATATCAGATGTTCTGCTGACGGTGTAACTATTCAGCTGCCATTCACTATTAAAAAATAAGTAAAACAGCCACATTGACTTGTCATCATAAATTCCCAGATTGAATCAGGCAGTAGCATGTAATTATTTTACATTCAAAAGCATCTACCTTTGTGACACAGTTACAACATTACACGCTTGACCCCTCCTTGGTTTCTGCTTCAAGCCATATCCCAACTTTTCCCTCTCTTTCTCTCTCTCACACACACACACACACATACTTTCCATCCCGCTTCCTCCTGCATCCATCCCACCTATCTATCTCTTTTTCATCTCTGTTATTCATGTTGTTTTGAATCGCATTTCTATGTGACCAGGTGTGTGTGTGTGCTGGTTGCCAAGAAGGGGTAACACAACTGTCTAGTTTAGGGATGTGTCTGAATAATTGATTATTTGGTTGACAAGAGATCTAGGTTCATAATTTAGCATTTTAGACTTCATATTGGGTGGTGTTTTTTCTGGAACTAAAATAAAAGCTATTCACATGTTTCACAATAAACACACAATTAAACCTATTATCCTACAACGGCAACAGAGATGAATTCAGTATAAATATAAAGAACACAATGTCTAATTCCTGTAGCACATAGCAAAAGTCTACATATTTACCAACACAAAATAATTGATTTGTTGCTTGTAGCAAGTAGAGAATACTGGAGCAGAGCACATCCCTAGCCTAGGTGTGTTAGTGTGTGTCTAATCCATGGAAACAGTGTTTCTCCTTTTATCACATAATTAATGTCCAAGTACGCACAACACACACACACACACACAACCACACACCCTGGCAGCCGATGTCCATAGTCCTACTGTGTCCAACCAGATGCCTGCTTGTCCGTTGTTCTTACAGGTGTAGCAATGATGCAGATAGTAGGCGCTCCCTATGTAAAGGCAGGCCCCAGCGCTAACGGTAAACACCCACCCGCTCACCTCTCAGCTAGATGGCATGGTAGTGAATGGTGTTTTCATGACATGTTGTAAATGGGGAAACATGAAAACAGTGGCATGGTACTGAATGGTAGTGAATGCGTGTAAATGATTTCATCTGGTGTATATTGGTGGAGTACCACTCCAGTTCAACTGACAAGTCAGTTAGGCTACTCGGCTCGTATTGTTGTTCAACGACGTTTCATCTTATTTATTATAGCCATTCCACCTTATAGTTCAGACTTCATATGTTTAGCTCTTCTCAGGTAGGTGAATTACTGGAGTTTAGACACAGATTACTAGAACAGATAGATACACAAACAGACTTATTTGCCTTCAGGCACTCCTGGTTTCAGTTGAGGGCAGTATTTGGGATGCAAGGGGGATACCGTGGTTAGGAGAGGAGAGAGGCCACTTGTTAATCAATATCCAAACTGTTGGATTGTGCCAGTCATTGATTACCTATCAGTTAGTCTGGATCGTATGGCCATAAATAAGTTGACATAGAAGCAATCCTTGTTACAATTGGCAAGTCTATTATACTCCCTGTGAGGCTAGTTCCTATGGGCTTTTTAGTGGGTCTGCGGTGGAAGAGTTAGGGCCAGGCTCCCTGTGAGGCTAGTTCCTATGGGCTTTTTAGTGGGTCTGTGGTGTACGAGTTAGGGCCAGGCTCCCTGTGAGGCTAGTTCCTATGGGCATTTTAGTGGGTCTGCAGTGTTAAGAGTTAGCACTAGGCTACATGTCTTCTGGTCATATGGTTATGATTGTAGTACTGTGGCATGCATGGTTGTGTGTGTCTGTGGTTACTGGTGGATGTGGCTGTTGATATGTGTGATCTGTGTATTTTGATGTCACTGGATTAGTCACAAGAAGTTTCTGCTAAACGTGGACTTTTATTTGTACTGTACTTGTTTCACTCTTTGTCAAAACAAATCAGCCTAATAAACTGGGAATGAATCTGGCCTAGTCCTGATTCATACTTAACCACAAAGTCATTTTTCAGAAGAAAAAGATTCACCTATTTAAATTGAATTTGTCAGGGGTCTTCTTCATGTGTGGATTGGGCAATCGCGCATAGTTCAAGAAAAGATCGACCCAATGTCAGTTAAATAGACTGGCTCAAATAGATGTGAATAATCAAATTGAGCATTATGTTTATTGGAGGAAGGAGAACAAGTTACAAACAAAAACATGATGACAACAAATTTTAATTGGTCAAAAATGGGTGGCAAACGTCACCCCCCCCCCTCCCCCCCAATTCCAAGATGGCACCCTGCTTAACTTAAAAAAACTGATGGGTGGAAGTCGTCTCTCAGAGAGTATTCAACTGGAACCACAGTCATTGTCTCAGGAATTTCTCTCAACCAATCCCATTTTTCCCTCTCTCTCTCTCGCTCTCTGACCATGGGCAGGTATGCTTCCTGGTATGGCCCCACCCCTGGTTCCCATGATGCACCCCCAGTTGGCTCTGACCGCAGCCCCTGCCTCCCTGGCCGGATCGCTGCAGCTCCCCGAGTGGTCCGAGTACAAGACGGCAGACGGGAAAACGTACTACTACAACAATCGAACACTGGAGTCCACCTGGGAGAAACCGCAGGCCCTGGTGGAGAAGGGTAGGCACAGCTGACATGTGTGCACCACAGAAACTCAGTCCCTCTAGGATTTTGCAAAACTTGCGATCACAATAATTAATTCAAGACTCAGAATGTTGGAATGTTCATCATAAATGCCCCTGGGATGTTCATCCATATGTCTTTGCCATGATGGAGCTACGAGCGTGCGGCTTCCTCTATAATATTTATGCTGTTTTCATTGGCCAGCACCTCATCGCTCAGGTGACCGTTTGACTTTGCCGTGGTGTTTAACACATCAGCTTTTCCGAGCGTCAGTGAGCCAACACTTGATTTCCATGACATCATTATCAACCATTCTATGGCAACCATTTTAAGGCCGTTCTGTCAATTCACATTCTGTGGTGCACATGCACACGCACAGACTCCCATAAAAACACAGAGAGAGAAGGTGCGAGAGAGGGTGGTACGCTTTACAGAAAATATTTGGAAGAGTAGACAGGCCGGCTGGGGCTCCCTGCTGTATCACTGACGTGTGTCTGGTCCTCTCTGTGTGCATCCCCTCTGGTAGAGAAAGAGGCAGAGAAGGCTAAGGAGCGTCTGGCTCTGGCTCAGGAAGAAGCCGAGGCCATGGAGATGGAGGAGGAAGAGAACAAAACAGAAACTGCCAACGAGAAAGAGGTATAGTAGGAGGGTCTGAAGAATGGAAGGACCGGTGAAAATTTTTATTTTTATTTTAGAATTTTCTCTCACTCCTTGTCATTCTCTCACATTTCTGCAGGAGCCTAAAGAAGAGGAAATGACTGAGGAGGAGAAAGCAGCTCAGAAAGCCAAGCCCGTGGCCACCAACCCTATCCCTGGCACCCCATGGTACTCGCACACTTACACACACACACACACACACGGGGTGCAGCAATGAAATCCCAAATCATTTAATCTGATTCAAACTCTTTCGGCAATGATTCAATGTATCACAAAGTATACAATTTTGACCATGGTTCATTTTGAGACATTTCAGTAATTTCTCTCGAAGTTTGAGAAATGTGACTTATTCAGTCGGTAATAATTGAATCTACAGTGTGCTCCACATAGTGAAAGCCTTACACGAAGGTGTTAATTTGCAGTATGATGTTAATTAAAAACACATTCATCTCTATTAACACCGATGATCAATTTCACAGATCGATGCAGTTGGATTTCCACATTGATTTAGGTTGATTGTGATCGTGATATTTTTTTACACCCCTAACACACACACACACACTTATACGCACCTCTGCCGTAAGTGGTTTCCCTATCCATCAATCCATAAATTACCTTGTTAATGTGCAGCTGTCTCTATCTCCATGGGTGCATTCCAAAGACGGAGAAAAAAAGCATCCCTTCCTCAGTCCTCTGTCCTTGATTCCTCCGTGACCCGGAAACTGAAGAAATTGCTGCCAAACACACAGGGGAAGCCTGAGGTTTCCTCGCTTGTCTCCTCCAGCGGAGGATACATAATGTCTGTCCTCACACGGAAATGTGTTTTGGAAGATCTCTGACGTAAGCTGTTAGACGTATAAAACTCCTCCCGCAAACGGCACTTCAAAACGGCACGTGAGTGAACGAGGACATTCCATTTTTTCGAATACGTTCGTTTCCTCCGCCTCTTCTCCTCACATCTCTTCCTCGTTTCCCCCCGTGACGTTTCGGTGAGGGGTCGAGGATGAGATGCGAGGAAGAGAGACACGGAGCACACCTCTATAAAACCTTTGGAATGGACCCCGTGTGTGTTTGTTGGAACGCCTGTACAGTATCTGTCGTTCACATGGATCGATCTGGTGCAGGTGTGTGGTGTGGACGGGTGACGACCGCGTGTTCTTCTACAACCCCACCACGCGTCTGTCCATGTGGGACCGCCCTGAGGAGCTGGTTGGACGAGCAGACGTCGACAAGAATATCCAGGAGCCACCGCACAAGAGAGGCCTGGAGGACAGCAAGAAAATTGGTAGAGACACACACACACACATATATATATATATATATACACACACACACAATATCATATACCTCAAGACACTAAGACACAGACCACAGTTATACTTGCACTACAGTAACCCATCACTCCATGTGTGTGTGTGTGTGTGTGTGTGTGTCCAGGCAACAATAAGGAGGAGCAGGCGGAGGTAGCAGCAGCAGCAGCAGCAGCAGCAGCAATAGCTGCTGAGGAGAGTCAGGAGGAGGAGCCAATCAAAGCCAAGAAAAGAAAGTGAGTCACATGTCTCTCTCACCCTAATGCTGAATGTATACCATTAACTAACAGCAGATTGACTGCCGCTGCCTGCTTTTCTTACTGATAGGGAGACGTTTCAAATTCTCAGACAAGATGTACATCCGGGTAGCAACTAGCTTGTTGAGTCAGTAATCTGACAAAAGTCAGATTGACATGAAAGTTGGTACATATATCAAGCTGTCTTTGCTCCCCAACTTGAATGTTTGGCCTGATGGTGGCGCTAGAGAAAAGGTCATGGGGTCACCAAAATCAATGGGGTTCATCCTCTAGGGGACTTAAATGTGCCCAGCAAATTTGAAAAGATTAGAACGAAAGCTATACAAGTTCTCGTTCTAACACAAAAACTCTGCTGCGGCGGTTGGGCTAAATCCATAATATCCCCGACACCTGTCGTTCAGGGATATGATTAGTCATCTCTTCCTACATTTCTGAGGCAACTACAACCAGGAGCATTATGGACCAAGCACATAATAAGTTGTTGACATATTTAGTTGTTGATAGCTTATTTGATTTTGCAAATATTCACCAAGTAAGTTGAGCTAGGTTGTGGATTAACACATTAATGCCCATAACTCCGCGACCATTAGTCCAGTCAGCATAGAACTTCATACCCATGTTGAAGAAAGTTTAGAAAAGTTGTGAGGCAGAATTTTATGCAAATCTGTCAAAAGGGGGCTACATGGTGGCACTTCAATTCCATTAGTAGATGGATGCCTGTGCAGATCATGGCTGTGGCAGTGCTGTGGTTAAACAGGTCGCAGCTTATCACAAATGATGTGCTTGTTTGGCTGACCTGAGTGGCCCACAGACCAACCTGTTCTAGCTGCTGGTCTCAGCTAAAAAGAACACGTTGATCAGTAAACTTGGAGGGAGCTGGCAAATGGGGCAGGCAAGAAAATCGGGCAGTGACATCCCCCTCTTCTCTTCGTTAGCTGCTCCTCCTTCCTCCCTTTCCCATCCTCATCCTTTCCTCTCCATCCACTATTCCTCCCTGCCTCAGCCCCTCACATCCCTCCCCATCCTTTGCCTCCTCGCTTGCCTTCTGACCTCTGTGACTCTGTCCATACAGGAAGGAGGAGGTGAAGGAGGCGGACTCGGAGAAGGAAGCAGCAATGGAAGCAGAGCTTAGAGCTGCCAGAGAGAGAGCTATAGTGCCCCTAGAGGCCCGGATGACCCAGTTCAAAGACATGCTGCTGGAAAGAGGGGTAACAACAGCACACATACATACACAATTATAAGCTTCCTATATTATTGCTCTATTATTACTGCAGCAATACTGTGAAGTATGTTAACAATATATTCTTAGCAATTGCCTGCCTCGTGACAAGTGTTGGTATGGTTGCATTGTCAATGGCAACATTTGTGAACATTCTATGGTTTTTGCACCTTTTGAATGTGTGCTGGAAAGATGTGAAAACCCTTGAGCTAAAATGTTTCTAAAACAAAACCCTGCTGATATGTGTTGCATAGAGCAGTACAGTAAGACATTTTTGTCCATTTGTCAAAGCCCGGTATTACCTGTGTGTGCCTGTAGGTGTCAGCGTTCTCCACCTGGGACAAGGAGCTACACAAGATCGTATTCGACCCTCGCTATCTACTGCTCAACCCCAAGGAGAGGAAACAGGTGCAGCAAATGTCTCTTTCTCTCTTTCTTGTCTTTACTTTATGTGGTTTATAAAGTCAGTGCACATCAATGAACATTTTTGTAAATGTTCCCGTTTTTTTCAGGGCGTTTGTCTTTCTCCCTGTTACTGTCTCTTTCCTGTCATTCCCTCCTCCAGTCTTATGCATGCCATGCTCTCCCTCTTTCACCACATTAAGGGGTTGTGGTCATCTGTGATGTATATGTGAGGTATAACCATTAGAGTCAGGGGAGGATCATGTCCTGTATCGTATCCTACATGAGTCCATCAAATGCAGAAAAATGTATGTTTTGTTGTTTTGCTTTGCGCTCTCAGATTGTCTGCCTGTGGTCATTTTGAGGATGTGTGACTATGTAAACATTCCCAAAATGTAGAAACACTTCATCTATAAGCACATAACTTCTTTGCTAGTACAGACTCTGACTACTTGTATTGAGTAAACTGTATACATTTTAAGATGTTGTGCCAAGACTTGACAACAGTTATGAGTGGTTAAAATATTGTCACAGGCCTACCTCGTACTAGCTATTTTAATGAAACAACAGTGTTAGTGATTAGGGTTGTCCTCATCGAAAGCAATTCTTAGTCGACTAATAGTCATATTGGATTTGTCAACTAATCGATTGGTTGCTTTAATAAAACAAATCTCTAAAATTGTGTTACCCACATGTAATCATGCAGAAGGACCTCTTTAAATTTAGTGCGTACTGCTAACCAGAAAGTTAGTTATCATTTTTAGGAAGTATTTTACTTGGCATGGGGAAAAAAATAAAAACTCTACTAACAAAGTCTTGGTCGACTAAGACCAAACCGACCAATGAATGGACCAAGAGGGAACAGCCCTATGATACGTGTGTTGGTGCCCACTGCAGGTGTTTGATCAGTATGTGAAGACGCGAGCAGAGGAGGAGAGGAAGGAGAAGAAGAACAAACTGATGCAGGCAAAAGACGACTTCAGGAGGATGATGGAGGAGGCCAAGCTCACTGCCAGGTAGAAGGCCTGCCATTATTGCAGCTGCCATTCCATTACCAAACAACATGCATCACAAGTTTGGATTCGCTTCCACTCAGTATATTTGCAAAATGTTCACCAGTTAACTGTGTAATACCTCTAAGAGCATAACTCTTACACTTAATGGTTGTACTTCATGTCGAACTCGAGTTCTTACTGATGCTATAAGCTGCCCCCAGCAGCACCACTGATTAATTATTTTAGTAAAAAAATAAAAACCTTACAACCAAAGGAAGGCTGTGATTGGTCCCTAATACCCTGACATGTTACAGCCCTCCTCCAGGGCTATAAAACAGCGCTCTCAGCCTGCCCACGTCATTCAAGCCTTACTCAGCCCACCGCTGTATATCGCCTTCCACCTGCTTCCATTCTTGGATATTTAACATTTTTGGTTTCGTCTTAACTGCTCCCTCACGGACGGCCTTGTCTTTGTTCTGAGTGATGGAACTATATACTTCATTTCTGCAAGAATTCCTTTCCCATGGATTCTCAACATGATTCAGAAGGGCTACGCATTACAGTTAATTCGCAATCCACCTCGTTTCGCTGGTGTCATTCGAATGACCGTGTCCCCTCAAACAGCCCCATTTCATCTTATAGCATCAGTAAGAACTCTCGTTCTTCATTCGTAAAACCTGGGTTGTAGCCCTACCATTAAGTACTTGGTCAAACTTCATACCTTGAATTTTTCTCCCATCGTGCAGAACAAATGTCATGAACCTTGGACCTGTTGTAACTTAGCATTGCAATGTTGTTGTTGTTGTTGTTTTTTTTTATCTGTGCAGGACAACATTCAGTGAATTTGCTGTGAAGCATGGCAGAGACCCACGCTTTAAGACCATTGAGAAGATGAAGGATAGAGAGGCTATCTTCACAGAGTTCATCACTGCTCTCAGGAAGAGGGAGAAAGAGGACTTCAAGACTAGGGGAGAGAAGGTAACACACTGTGCTTGGCACTCTGGGTATGGCACCGCCAGGATTAGGGGTTTGATTTCCCATGGGGCCTCCCATACTGAAAATGCAAGCAGGCATTCTGTTGTAAAGTGTTTTGTGACCTACTAGAAATGCGCCATAGAAATGCAGTCATTCTCTCTCACACACACACACACACACACACACACGTATCTGTCTTACTCTCCTGTAGCTCAAATATAGATTACTGATAGTGTGTGTGTGTGTGTGTGTGTGTGTGTGTGCGCGTGCCCAGGTGAAGCAGGACTTCTTTGATCTGCTGTGTGAGCAGCATATGGAGGGCGGCCAGCGCTGGAGCAAAGTGAAGGAGCGAATGGAGACGGACCCTCGGTACAAAGCTGTGGAGAGCTCTGCACTCAGAGAGGAGCTTTACAAACAGTACATGGAAAAACAAGCCAAGGTACAGCCGTATGTGTGTGTGTGTTTCACAAATGGAAAGAGAGGCATGCATCAGGCAGGTCTGAAAGTGGGAGAGAGAGAGAGAGAGACTGACTGACTGAGACTTGGGTGTTTTGGTAAAATAATCCCAATTTAAATTGGAAATATAGATTTCACCAATAGGTTGTATTCTACATTGATATACACATTCGATTTGTTGAAAATCAGAATTAAGAATTCAAATCTTCCATGTCTTTATGTCCTGGTATTTCTTGTATATAGAATAACGC
>OMKL01154323.1:3507-13607 GCA_900302295.1 Parasudis fraserbrunneri | reverse complement strand
ACACAGACACTACTTAAGTTGTTACAACCGTGTCTGTGTGTGTGTGCGTGTTATAGTAGTGTCAAACTGAGGTTCTGTGACCATCCTCTGGCAAGGATGTTTTGATGATTGATTTGACCTCTATGGACCCTTTATAAAAGATTTAGCCCCCATGTCCCTCGCAAAAATCCCAGCATTTTTTGCTAGAGGGCCAAATTCAAAATGGCGCCCGGCGGCATCTCTAAAAATGAACTTTTGATCCATATGACCTAGAATCATGTATGAAGACACTTTTTCATACAAGTCAACCATGAGGATTCCAAATCGGACACCATTTTAATCATATGACCTCATTTTGGCCCCGAAATTCAATATGGTCGCCATCCAGTAGAGTGAAAACGTAACTTTTGAATATCAAAGTATGTTTTTTTTTGTTTTTTAGACAAACCACATAGAAAATAAAATCTCTCATTTATTGCATTGTGAATGTGGTATTGATTGAACACATACATTTATATTGTTAAAGTTCACTTGACAATGTGACAGTGACACAAAACAGAGTTTTTTGGGAGTTGCAAAGGTTTGGTAATTTCCAATCAATTAAATTAGTATTTTGGAAATATACACATGTTCAATATGGCTACACATCGCCATTCCGAAATATTGCCTTTCCGAAATATTGCTATTCCGACAAAATTGTCGGAATGGAGTTTAGTGTCTCCATTTTGAAAGTATTAGGTCCTTCAATCCGACCGGTCCTGACCCTAGGAGGACACTCTTCCACACCTCCTGTTCCCTCAGAACCTTTTTGCAATTTAAAGGCCCCATCGGTGATCCAAACGTAAACAAATGGGTTGCCCCACCACCAGAAATAAGAAATGTTTTCATTCTCTAGTTGATTGACTGAGCTCTTGATACACAGACTAACACTAAGCAACAGGTAAATACGAGTTATTATTCATTATTAATTTTTTTTTTTTTTGCTGTATTTTATGGCTGTTAAGGTTTCTTTACATTAGCAATGTTTGTAAACACTGGAGTAAAACATCTATAATTCCAATTTATATTTTGGGTTTAGAAAGTTCCAAGCAGCAACTCCACAGTGAAAAGTAGATTTCAGTGAGCCTCAGTCAGCTTGTAAAGACAGGAGCTCGACCCAACTTACCTTGCATGAGAAAGGACTCTACCAATCAACATCATCATTAGTAAGTAAGAAATAGGGATATGGTTCCAAAAAAAGATGGACTATTCCTTTAACCTCTTGCCACAGAAGCCCCTGTTTTTAGGTGCTGGTGCCTAAACAGCCTTACGGGTTGCACAAAAGTGCTCGTAACATCGATGTCGTCAATATTCACAACAACAACAAAAAAACGTGCACATTCCATTGTCTAAGCACCTCCTCCCATTGAAACAGGTCTGACACTATCTGGCTTCGTCTGCCAGGGTCGTAGAGCATCAAGCAACTCAGTCACAAAAACACGTTTTCCAGGGGGGGAGGGGTCCCCCTGTTTGACCCCCCCAAGGACCAATACAATGCTATGTTATGCTGAATAGTAGAAAAATGCTTGTAGAAATATATTGTTAGCAGATGTCGACCCAGTTCTTTTTTCCCTTAGGTACACAATTGCTGTTGTGAAAATAGTGTGGCCTCATAATCAAAAATGTCTACTGCAGGAAGAGGTTAAAAAGGTTCTCTATACGACAGGATGGCCCGATAAAGATATACAGCACTTATACAGTTTTTGAGTGCGCTAATGCCGTATCTGCATGGGCTGACCTGGCCTTTGTCTGCTTGTTGTGTGTGAAGATCAGAGGTGTGATAGAGACAGAGTATTAAAAATTAATTCTTTAGAGCAGAAGAAAAGGTGTGAGATTCTCTCTCTCTCTCTCCCTCTCTCTCTCCCTCTCTCTCTCTCTCTGAGTGCCTGGGCGTTGTCTCTTCTTTGCACTCTCACTCCCACATCTATCTTCTATCTCTCTTTATTTGACCCACCTCTCTCGAATGAACAAACCACTCTCTCTCTCTCTCTCTCTCACGTGCGCGCACACACAGACGCAACACCTTCTTCCTCATCTTTATTCCCTCTCATGCCGACCCTCTCCTCCCCCTCTTCCTTCCAGCATCTACCTTTTCTCCCTTCCCCCATTCTTCATATCTGGCTCTTCTTTCCTTCTCCCCACTGTCTCTTTTCATGTGCCTCTCTCCTTCCCAATCACTGTTCTCTTTTTTACCCCATCTGTAAACCATGTCTCCCCTCTTGCCACCAACACTCAGCATCAGAGCAAGCACCACCAACACTCAACATTGCACCTTCAGCACCATGGCTAGCTCCACCCGTACTCAGCATTCCATTTTCAGCACCAAGGCCAGCACCACTGAGCAGGGGTGTCACTTGTTGGCCAAGCTGCATAGCCACAACTTGTCATGATTTTCACCTAAAAAGTTGCTTATAAACCTAACCCTTACCTTAAAGCTCCAGTCCGTGACTAACATATCAATGTGGGGTAATATTCTCATACATTATTGAGAGAGTTTGATCTGTAGATGGAAAATACCCTGTTTGGAACTTTCTGAACCAATTGTAAACCTGAATTTCTACAATGTGAAAATAAGCAGGGTCTGGATCCATGATTCTGATTGGCTAGTAAGAGTCACGTGACCTCCATTTTGCAGGGTAAATCACACGATCTATCGTGGGAAGCTGAACCAGGAACTGTCAAACAGACCAACTGGTCGGTGCGCTGTTTTCACAACTATGTGTCTTTTTTAATAATATCTAGTAGTCTAACTGTTGTAGAAAAGCAATTTACCCCTTCCTCTTGGGGTTAATTGCTTTAATAGATCTGATTTACTTCACTGTTTACAAACATTACCAACATGAACAAACCTTTAACAGCACACAAAATACAGCAGATACAATTAAAAACGAATATTTACCTGTTGTCTCGGTGTTAGTCCTTGTGTCAAGAGCTCAGTCAATCAACTGGAGAATGAAAACATGCCTCCGTTCTTATTTTTTTTTTGTTTGTTGGTGAGGCTACCCATTTGTTTATATTTGGATCACTGCCAGGGGATAAAAGAGATAAATGTTTGGTTTCAAGACCCCGTTTGCTTTCGGTTCGCTCGGAACCCGACCAAAGCTCGGTAAGTAAGCTAATAGCTTTGCATCCAATACACTATGCTGACAAGAATTTCATACAACTTAATGTCCAAAAATCCAAACTATACCTTTAACCTCACCAAAGACCTCACACCTAACCTATAACCTAAATTAGAGATGACTTTATTTTTTTTTTGTGATCACTGATTTTCAAAGATATAGTGATTATTATTCTTTTTTTACTTTGCAGATTGGCCAGCAGGTGACAGCCACTGAGCAGTGAGAGACATGGGGGGGGGATTATTACACACGGCTGGAAGCTCATCAGCCTTCACACCTGATGTCAATCCTGGCTCTGGTCTTTTTTTTGCAACGATGGAAAACAAATATGCAGCCACCTTGACCACCAAGAAACCATAATTCACTCTGCAAAAAGTCTGCATGTAAAAAAAAGAAAAAAAAGAAAGCACACAGAAACAATAGAGCAAAGAGGCTTGTGGGGAATTTATTGAAAACACCAGACAGTACCGCTTTCCGGCCAGCAAGTGCCAGAAATAGACGTTGTCACTTTAAGTTCTGACAGGTCAGTCTTGCTTTAGCTTTGGCACTGACCACATGCTATTTTCCCTCTTCCAGACAGCAAGGTATAGAATATAATAGAATATAGGATATCTATAGGATAAAAAAAAGTGTCCTCCACATTTAACCCATCCTAACTGTTTAGGAGCAGTGGGCAGCCACAGTCCGGTGCCCGGGACGAACTCCAGTTCTAATACTAGTACCTTGGTCTAGGATAATGACAGGAGAATGTACCTAAGACTAAGTATTTTATGGTGTGGGAGGAAACCCGTACAAATACGGGGAGAACAAGCAAACTCCACACCGAAAGGCCTCCTGCTGGGGTTCGAACCCAGGACCTTCTTGCTGTGAGGCAGCAGGGTGCTAACCACTGTGCCACTGACACACACTCCCTCTGCACGCTGCCTCGACACCCCCACAAAACCTGCATCGCTGGACCTGGGAGCACTACACCCACGAAAAGCACTGGACCCTGGCGCCTCCGACCGGTTCATCCACCCAATCAAAGGCCCAATCGGTCATCCAGCTGGAAACAACTTGGCGGGGAGACACGATTGATCAACTGAGCAAGGACTAACACTAGACAACAGGTGAGTATGAGTTTTTGATTGTATGTATTCAATTATCAATTCAATTCAATTCAATTAATATGTATTCGTTTTTTTTATTTCATGTATGTAAACACTGGAGTGAAATACTCCTATTCATAGTATTCTCGTGACATTTTTCTTGCCCTGCAATATGGCGCAGAGCCACAGCTCATTGGCCACGGTTGTCATTTAATGATGATCACCTGCTATTTGATTACAATCACCTGATGTTTGTGACCAAGATGTCTGCAATCGAATACAATGAATATATAACGATTTACGATGGGTGAAGAAAGTTCTGAAAAGTGTCCATCTACAGACTGTCTCAAATGCAGAATGTATGTGGATATACCATATACGATGTACACATTTATTAGGTCACAAAATCTTGGATTGGGGCTTTAAAGCTCCAGTCTTGGATTTTTTTTACCATATCGATGTGGGGTATATTTACATACATTCTTATAGAGTTTGATCTGAAGATGGACCATTTGAAAAATTACTCTTACAGTCATTTCAGTTTGATAAGGAGTTTTTTCTGGGGACCCACTTTCTCTTATCAGGGAAGTTTGGGAAGGCCTGTATCAAATACCGAATCATTTTCCAACACCTTCATTTTCACTAGTTCTGCTTACACCAATGACAACACAAACACAGGAAATACGTTGACCTGTTTAATAGGAAACCGATGGTTTATTCACCAAAGTAGGCAGCTTGAGGAGGTGGCACTCGGAGCCACACACTCCTGGGCAGGTGTAGACTCGGCAGGGGAGAGAATGGGAGAAGGGAAGACGGAAAGGGGACCTTTCGTTGGCTCTGGCCGAAAAGGGGGAAGAGCTCTCCATTAGTGCAATCGAGCCTCCCGATGGAGTGGCCTCCGGAAAGGGGAAAAGATCACTTAGGCCCTCACTTTGGCCTCAGTGGGGGAGCAGAGCGCTTGCCCGAAAAAGGGGCTATATGATAAAGATTGCCATTCCAGAGGGAAGGGGGGAAAAACAGGTATTCCAGGCCAATAGGGAATGACTGGGGATTCTTTCCTGACCCCTTTCAGAGGTGAACAAACTATTCTCCAGGAATGTGGGCCTCGCTAGAAATTAAGGGTTGGGTGTGGGGGGGTTGTGCTTTCCATGAATGGAAGCCAGATGTATGGATGACAAGGAGAGAGTAGTTAGGCAGTTGTATGCATAGGCAGAGAATGAGGTGAATACATTAGAATGACATCCCAATGTTTGATAATATGAATGCACCTACCTTCGGGATACAGTCTAGGGAGAAAGGTTCTGACAGATATAGAAATGAATATGTCAGTTGTATGAAGAGGATATGAAAGGCACTTTACCTTTGGGATTTCAACCTGAAAGAAATTAATGACAGAAGATAGGAAAAAGGGGGGGTATTTGAAGGGGAAAGCGCACGAGATGGGCGGCGAAAAGCGAGCTGCCGGCAGCACGGCCAGGGAGAGGCTGTATGGAGGATGGGGTGGATTGACTTGGTACTGGCGCATGGCGCAGTGTGGGAGGGGTTCTACGGAACCAGGGAGAGGGAGACAGAAGCGAGAGAGAGGGGGCGAGCACGGTGACGCACATCATTGGCGTAAGCCTCCTCCTGAAATTCAGCTGTGTTTAATCAGGGAAAACACTTTTTTTTTGTGTGTGAAAAACAAGAAGAAGACCTGCCTGGATCTGCGCGAACATACAGTATTCGTATTGTATTTCTAGGCATCAAGGATGGCTGCCAGCTTGTTGCTTTTATATTTGAAAGTAACTAAATATTTTTTTACTCAAGAATAATTTTGAGGTACTTGTATTTTCTACTCATTTTAGGGAACCTTTTGTAGTTTGTAAACGTCATATAGAATGAGTGTACTTTTGCTTTTGATGCTTAAATACATTCAATATCAAATACTTTTTCTACTTTTACGTAAGTGTCATTTTGAACGGAGGACTTGAACTTTTAGTTTACAACTTTACTATTTTATCTGGGTCACGTTAAAATACTCAAGTAACAGAACTGTGTACCTCTTCCACCATTGATTTCCACCCCCCAGGTGCACTGCAACATTGTACACAGAGTGTTATATTAGCCTTCAAGGTCCACCAATTTTGAATGGAAAACACCGGGCCCCTTGTTTTTTGCTTGAAAATCATCCTTGTTGCGAGGACTTGAAAACATTCACTGGAAAAGCAGGTTTGTGCCTATCGATGCATTATTTATTTGGCTTGGGAATATCCACACAAATGGAGAAGTCTTAAGGTGAAAAAGCAGGGCAAAACAGCGGCTCATTGAAGGGCAGGCCCAAGTCAAACAAACTATAGTGAAGTATATTTTCTAAAAAAAAATATAAAAAGTATAGAAAGAATGAAGAGGTATAGAAGTTTGTTATGTATTCAGAAGTACACTAAAATTGTGTTAAAATTGAAACCACTCGAATTGTACTAATTGGATCTGTTGGCAGAAATGGAATATAATATTCATAATTATGTTTTCATTAGTGTATAATCACCTAAGACTAAAAATCGTTGTGCTTTCGTTAGCTTAGAATGAGCCCTTCATATCTACATAGGAGTGGGTCCTTTCCACGGAGTGCGCCATTTTGTTAGTAGCTGAGCAACTAGAAACGGTAACGTTAGGAAACCAATGGTTAAAGCAACAGACAGAATACACTAATGGAATTATATACTCAGGATTACCTGACTCAACGCCGTAGTATTCCAACGAGAATGAGAGTAGTTGGTTGCCATCTGCAACCTCACCACTAGATGGCACTAAATAATACACACTGGTCCTTAAAATATGTTGAAATTATACTTTGGATGCATTTTTGGTTACTTTTGCTTACCAAAATAGTACACTTTTAATATGTTTACTAAAGTACAACTTTTTTTTGTGTGTGTGTAAATGTAATGACCATCATACTAAACATGTGCTTTGAATTAGTACATGAAACATGGTTAGTCTTCTCTGGCTAAGAGACTTTCAAACAAAGATGGCTATTTCTTTATCTATAAAGCCCATGTTGGAAAACTACCATCTTACATCACAACCATTCTGGATTGGAACTTAAGGTCCCCTGAGTCTGTTATGAATTTGGAAAGTCTGCTTTTAATTTTTGTGCTCCAAACACAACACGCCCTAAAGACTGATTCTCTCATAACCTTTGGTTAGTTTAGAACCATGATCACAAACTACTCCATTTCAGTATGTAATTGTTTTAGCTGATAAACATACTCAAACGACAGTGTCTGGGATATTATGGTTTTACCCCGACCGCTGCATATCCTTCATGTTAACACAATAACTCGAATAGCTTTCATTCAAATGGTTTCAAATTTGCTGTGCACATTCATGACCGCTAGAGGAAGAAGCCTATTGATTTTGGTGGCCTCATGACCTTTCCTCTAGTGACACCGTCTGGCCAAACATTCATATCCTAGAATTAATGTATCTTGAAATACCTTTCATTCAAATCCTTTCAAATTTGTGGTGCACATTCATGACCCCAAGAGGAAGAATCCTTTTGCTTTTGGTGACCCCATGACCTTTCTTCTAGCGCCACCATCAGGCCAAACATTAAACATCTCCTGATCTGATTTCCACCACACTTGCCAAATATATTTGCCTTACCATAGCAAGGAGGTCTGTGAAGTTCTGAGTCATCTGGCCTCATGGTGGCGCCATCCCATAAAACTAATGGTATGAGCTACTCCTCAACAGCTCAGATTAGGGGCATGGTCACGAAAGGTGAATTGAGAATTCAGGCCGTCAGGTGATATACCCGCTGTCGGGCATCGACAGCACATGTCTAGTTATTGGATTGTATTTTGTCTTTGTTCATTTAACTTTGTTTATGTATCGTCTCAACATCATTGCAAATGAGGGTGACCCCTCAATGATCCCTCAAGATTTTGAATAAAGGTTTGAATGAATGAATGAATGAATGAATGAATGAATTCATTCATTCATTCATTCATTAACACCTGCTCCTTAGTCTGCTGGTGGATCCGAGGGCAAAAGATCAGAGTCTAGAACTCGCACTACGCGATCATCAGGGCCTGACTGGGTCCAAATCTGTCTGGGACGGGTCCCATTCACCGCAGTCGCCAAGACTGGTCAAGGTGGTCCAATCAGGCTGCTAGTCGACGCAACAGTTCTCAACGTGGGCTCCCTGAGGGGGGTTCAAGAGGGTCCCCGGGAAGAATAGGGAATAGTCTTCATTTCTCTATTTCATTCATTAGAAATGAAAAAGAAGAAAAAGGTCGAGAACCTCTGGTCTAGCGTGTCCCCAGCCTTCGTCTCCCTCCGGTCTCCCTCCATCTCTCTCTCTCTTCCTCTTTCACTCTCAGCCATAACGTCTCTCTCCTGGCTGCTTAAGAAGCAGGCATGATGAACACGCGCCATTAGCCCACATAATGGCCTCCACGGCAACACTCGCACATCACCGGACCCCTGCCGTGTGCTCCTGTTGCAGTGCTGTGAGTGTTTTGTGTGTGTGTGTGTGTGTGTGTGTGGGAATGCATGTATAAGGATGTACATTCATTTGAACTTGTGTTGAGTCTGAAATTCTAAACCAAAAAAGAATCCTGTGTATGGAAATGTGGATTGGCAGAACATAAGAGAGGGGTGTGTGTGCGTGCATGTTTGTATGTTCATGTGCATAAATGTATGCATGTGTACACGCACAGCTGTGTACAAATGAACAGTATGCAGCATGCATCTGCACACAGCTGTGCAGATACACACATACCTGTACATACCCACTTGAGTACATGCTCCTACTACACACACACGCATGATAATGTATATGGGGTACATATACCCAAGTCAAAATAAATTATATATATATATATGCACACATTTCTATATTTTAGTATACCTTTTTTATGTATTCAGTTTTTTTATTAAAGGCCCTTTTTAGCCCATATGGATATTGTTGAAAAGAAACACACACACACAGAGAGAGAGAGAGAGAGAGAGAGAGAGAGAGAGAGAGAGAGAGAGGTTGCATATGGTAGGCAGCAAAAATTAAGCCTGCGAAAATCTAAATACATATAGCCTAATCTTATATGGAAAATTTCCATACATAGATATAGAGGTCTGGGGTATACATGCTCAAAACTCTAATGTAGTTTATTTCACAACTTTTTTACTGTGAAAATATGAATATGATATAACGGTATTGAGGAAAAGTCATAGACTGGGAACATCAGTTTTTATTTCAACAGATTTATGCACATTACAAACGGCCCGAGTGTTAAGCCTCTTCTCTCTCGCTCTCTCTCTCACCCGCTCTGCCTTTTGCTCTCTTTCTCTTGCGATCTCTCCATCTTGTGCTCTCGCACAATCTCTCACTCTGTCTCTATCTCTTACTCTCATTGCTCTCTCTCCCTCTCTCTCAAGTTTGGTAAACATGGTTTTTTTAAGTGCACTTGGATTAGACAGCATATTCATGCTATCTTACTGAACATGTTCTTTGAATTAGTACATGAAAGCACATAATAAATACCAAAAATACTTCAAAAATACATAAATAAAATCACAAAAAAAAATACATCCAAGAAAAGTACATATGGGTAGAAATATACTTTTAACACACTTTTATATACTAACAATATACTTTCAGGGGGTATGGGAAAATATACAAATTTTTAGCTGCAACCAGCAGCTCTATAGCTCACTCTGTTGGTCAGTTGGTCCACAAAAGTGTCCCCACCCTCTAGCAGCCACCGTTTTCGCCCTTGGAGGCTGACATTTGGCATGGAGGTCAAGTGTGTGTGTGTGTGTGTGTGCGTGTGCGTGTGTGTGTGTGTGTGTGTGTGTGTGTGCGTGTGCGTGTGTGTGTGTGTGTGTGTGT
>OMKL01154309.1:8555-31194 GCA_900302295.1 Parasudis fraserbrunneri | reverse complement strand
CCAGACTGACGTCGGTCCCGTTGGTGTGGAAGTCGTTATCTCCCTGGAGGTCCACGAAGGCTCCTGTCCGCAGGGTGATATGGGTCTCGATCTCCTCCCGGGCACGGTCCACGTTCTCTGGCATGCCTGTCACCTCAAACACTGGGTCTTTCTCACGGCTCGGTGTAACAATGTAGGTGTGGGTCTGCTGCTGAATGCGCTTGATAGTTGCTCCTTTGGGTCCAACAACTAAGCCAACTACTCGGTAGGGCACCCGCACCTGGATCGGCGAGAGATAAGGAATGTTTGAACATCTAAAGCCTACACTGAAAACTTAATGAAGACTTAATTAAATTAGCAGTTTCTACTGATGTTTATGGGGCAGACTACATATTTTAGAGAGCAGGTATGGGAGTAGTGAGTCTGGGATGGCAGAATTCATGGTGGAGCCCTCTCTAAGTGTTGTGGGCATAACTCGTCAAAGCATCAGTGATTTTGGAGGGGGGTGCACACCCGTTCCCAAGACTGCCCTCGCCCCTTTTTCCTTTTCCATGTAAACTCGTTTCTACAAATATACTCGCCCTAGTGTATGGCACAAGGGACACATTACATCAAATATGTTTGCTCCTGATTAAGTACAACAAAACACAACACATACAGCATGATGACCAAGCTGGAGAACGTACCTGTATAGTGGTCTGTCCTGGCAGATGTGGTGGTCCAGGAAGAGACCCCCCTGCCCCAGGTCCTGTGCCCGCCTTGCAGCGGGACGCCCGGATCATAGAGAAGTGTTCTGCTGCAGAGACAATCTCTCGTTTGGCCATCTCCACATCCTCCCTGCGTCCTGTCACAATGAAGACAGGATCCTCACCCCTCACTGGGGTCTTTATGTATGTGTTTGTCTTGGCACGCAAGGCCTTGATCTTACAACCTGGAAGTCATGGAAGCACATATATGCATATTAGTTTCAGCAGATAATCCAAAAAGGGTGGGCAGTTCACAACATGGTCAAAATGTAGGATAATTATATTATCAAAGTGGTGAAGTGAACACAAACATACACTGCTAAATAATTTGTGGTGTAAATTACTGGAAATATATATAAAGTACTCCAGATAGGGCATACAGTGGCAATGGTTTATTGACAGATATGGGGGCTATTTTAGAATTTGCCTGTCCAAACATGACAAGTCAACATTGACTCTCCCATAAAGCAATGCTTATAGCTGCTTAGCCATCTTTGCTAACATCTATAGTGAGTTGCACTGTTTCTTTAAATATGGACGGTACACTCTGTGCAACCAATGGGGTGCATAGTGCGTGATGTCATTCTGGGAAGCAGAAAGCATGGCTTTTTCAAACAAAGAGAACAATGCCATAACGTTATCACGACTCTGACGGGCGCACCAAACCTAATAATCGAGTCTATGTAAAATATGATAAATATCATGACAAAAACCGCAGAGAAAAAAAACTAGAGTGGTTTAGAAGCGAGCGACATCGGTAGACGGATGGGTGCAGGGCGTAACACCGCCCAGTCCCGTGTTTGTGCGTCTGCCCCGTCTCGGCCTCAATCCGCTCCACAAAAATGTTTAATATTTTACATTTAGCATAAGCGCGAATATAGCTAGTGTATTCGTTGTTCAAATAAACCAAGTGAGATATGTGGGGCGTTAAATCAAAAGTATTCGCTATGTTTCCTTTGTTTGGTGCAGACTGCTCGACATGTCCAGACTCCCGACAATCTGCCGCTTTGTCTGACCCTCTCCCACCCCTCCCCCTCCCTCCTACTCAGGAGCCACACTCTCTCTCACTCTCTACCCAGCCATTGTCTCAACACTGTTATAATGGGGTGCAAATCAGGTAAACAAGTCTTTTCAGGGCTACCCACATTATGTAAGCTCATAAAAAACCAAACACTGACTGTAGACACCAGTGCCAACTCGAGCAATAACACCTGGCACGCGCTGTAAAACTTCAGAGACCCACCTCTCACCAAGCACCCAAACAAAGGACACACTGGCTGCATGCTCTTGTTGGTAGCTGTTGTCTATTGTCAATTTCTCAACCAAACCAACATGCATAGGTGACATAAAAATCACTGTCCTTACCTTGCCGTCCTACTATTTCAGCAACATGTTCGGAGCTTGGAACAGGCACACATTCAGTCATGTTGACACTCCTTTTTCGGTTGCAGAGGACGGAGCTTTGTTCCCCATGAAGCATGGAGTGGGAGCCAGCCATGTGGTATCCTCCCGAGCCATAGTACTCTGGAGACGGGGAGCAGGACGCCGGGGAGTCCCGGGAGCCTCCAGGATGCTCCAGCATCTGTAGATCAACATAACCCCCACCGTTGCAATTTTCCGAGCCCGGTCCCTGGGTCCCATCAAGCGGGTCGACCAGCCCGCCTCCACCGCCCCCACAATCCACCTTCTCCAGAGCCATGAGTGACAGCTGGTCCAGGGCGAAACGCAGCGCTTCTTGGTGGTCCTCTTCTCGGGACTCTTGGTCCGTCTCTCGGGGCAGTCCGACCCCGTTGTGCTGGCTGCTGACTACCATGTCGTGGTCCATAATCTCGGGGTGGAATAAAGGGCTAGGCATATTCCCCGTGATAGAACATCAGATCTCGGGATGCCTCTGTGGTTGGGAGTTTAACACTCTCCCTGTAAAAGAAAATAATCATGAAAAAAAAACAAAAATTCAACTAACCACACAAACCGCTTTTCATAACATACAAGGAAGGAGATTGGAAATGTTAACGGTAACTATCAAACAATTTCACTGTCATGTTTTCCTCCATTAGGTACCAGTGAATTAGTGTGTTGATTTTGGGCGCCCTGCTTTGTCTGTTGTTGCTTCTTGTCTGGCATTGAACCCATCTGGCTGATGAGTTATCTTGTCAAAATAAAATAATCTCAATACAACGGGACAAAACATTTCTTCCCATGGATTCAGGTGACGTTAAAGCGTTCTCCATTATCCTCAACCCACTGAAACTAAACGCATCCAAATTTTAGAAAGAGACAAGCTGTTGTTAGCTTCTACCAGAGCTAGCAGCTAGCTCCACACAGTACTCAGTCACGTTGCCGACCCCTTTGTTTGGGAGTACCAATGCTAGCTAGAATGCTATGTGGTGGCAGGCGAGCAAAAACACCTAGTTCTTTTCAAGTTCAAAAGCACATACTTTCAAAAAAAATACATTAAGTGTAAAAACGACATGAACTCACTTTGTCTCTCCTTTCTCTTCAGTTTTGACGAGGTCTCTCGCTTCTAATTCTTGAAGGAAAGATGAGAAGCAGCCAGGAGGAGGCGAACAGTATGCGCTAAAGCTAGCAAGCTAGCTAGCACGCTAAATTGGGGGCGTTGGAGAAAAATGTTTAAAAACGAAGAGAGGACACTCTATTGATAAGATCCCACTCAAGCAGAATGCCAAGCTCTATCACTGGCCCTTCATTATTTGTATCGGCTAGGTGACTATCGCCACATTTCTATGCAGATAGTTGCCTTTCCGAGAAATGTAACGTAGCTATGTTTTTTGCTTCTTTCTCCTGTTCCCTGACCCTGGTCCAGTCCACCGCCTTTGTCTCGCTAGGCGCACGCCGCTCTGCCTGTCTCGCACACAGCACTGACGTCACCCGCGACACAACAATGGGTTCAAAGGCCATGCAACACAGGAGCGCATCACTGCAAAGCTTGCCGGGCTGCACTGTCGCGATCAATGCCATTGTGTCTGGTTAATAATTGTACTTTATTCCAGAGAATGCGTTCAACTGCCTATCAATTGTTATGTAACAAAAAAAAAATATATATATAAAAAAAATATATATATATATATATTTTTTAAATCATAATAGGGTGTGTTCATCATGGCTACCTTGACAAGGTTTTGGGTGGTCGAACAGAACATAGAACTCACTGAGCCAATATAATAATGCAGTGTATATGTGCAGTAATTTCTAATTTGACTTCACTTCATCAATTTAATTAATTATAATTGTATCTGTTTTGGATGATCAATAACATACCCTGTCCCTTGCACACCAAAATATAAGCCCCTTAATGACCCAGAAAACACCCCAACATCACAAGGACACATTGCACCAGTTTAAAAAAAAAAAAAAAAAAGTTCCATTTATTTACTAGTGAAAATGGTACAGAGACCAATGATGATGGGGAGAACGTCTTGGGAATGAGGTACAGTCAAAAGTACATCAGCATCATACGACTGTTAACATTTTCTCAGGGTATATACTTTTCTCATAACTGCTTGTAAAAAAAATCTACAATAAAAAAAACAAAAAAAACAATGAATAGTGACATAATTATTATGTCAAATCAAATAACTGAAAACCATTATTAAAAATAAAAATCCAAAACAGGGAACTACTGTATTTCAGAATAGTGGGCTCGTCTGTGACAGCCTTAACCTTGACAGTTCACGAATATAACACAGATCATGATGAAAAGCACAAAAAAAAGAGTCAATAACTAGAGAACAGACAACAGTGAGCACCATGTCCAGTTGATATGATGCGAGAGGGGAGTTTTGTAAAAAGGAGCACCACATTAAATCACAGTTTTGAGAGAAAACAGAACAGGACACCCAATACCAAATAAATCCCCTACCTGCAGGGCATCTGACTAGATCTCACAGGACTGGAAAGCAGTTCAAATACTACGAAACACCACCACATAAAGGAAAAAGGGGTGGATGTATACTAGTCGCAATGAGCAATGCTATCAAATAAACAAAGAAACTAACTTAAAGGCATACTGACAAATTAAGGGGCAACTTCCCAACAGCACAAAAATTATGCATCTAGAATATTAATAGAGATAGTTCAAAGGCCCAATCAGTAATCCAAATGTAAACAAATATTTAGCCCCACCACCAAAAATAAGAAATAAGAATGGAGACATATTGTCATTCTCTAAACAACAGGCAAATGGGAGTTTTTCATTATGTTCGCTGTATTTTGTGACTGTAAAAGGTTTGTTTATGTTGGTAATGTTTGTAAACACTGGAGTTAAACAGGGTCCTGTTCCTCATATGTGGAGTTAGCTGGATAAGATTGTTAACAGTGTGACATAAGCCTGGGATTTTCATTTCCTTGAGGCAAGCTTAAGTTTTAGCCTAACCTGTTACCAGAGCAACAACTCCTTCAGCTCAAACTTGCAAAAAGGCAGGTTTATTCACTGGGTTAGATTTGATCCTTGCCTGGATCCAGACCCTGAATCATCAATCGCTAGTCCCGCCTACTTTAAAATTACATTGCTATGCAATTCAGTTTGATTATCAGGCAAAAATGTCTGCCCCATGCTTAGATAAGTGCCAATAGATCAAATCACTATTATAATCAATACATCTTTTCGAAGGTAAAATGTACAGAGAAAATGGATTAATTTCGTTTTAATTGAAAGATGGGCAGTGAAGGCATTATTCAAAGGTAGAATCTGTAATGTCGTCAAACAGCGACCTCTAGGCGAAAGAGCCCCGCTTGGTATTGTACTTTGTTTGCATGTTTTGTTTTGGTCTGATGTATGGGTTGGAGTTGAGTGGGGATAGGGGAGGGGTTACTATTGCTGGCCAAATATGCCTACAGTAGGCCTATTTATAAACTCTCCCTGTCAGGAGCAACAGACTAAACATTTAGCCTATCATAAAGAAAAGAAAATCTACATTTCAATATTATTATGCTACAGTACAAGTGGTGCAATTAGTCTGCTACGTTGGATGGAATTTTCTAATTTATACATTAAGATTATCTGAAAATGTCTGCCAAGCTTGTTCTCTCAATTTAGATGCTTTGGCAGTTTTCTATTTCACCATATCGATTACTTTTGTTCCTTGTATTCTTCCATTAATACTTGCTCAACCGCGAAAAAGTGGGAGGTCTTTTTTTTCCAGGCTTTTGGCATAATGCCACCATCAGCCAATCATATAATTGTTCATCGTGGTTTTGTGTATCTACTCCTGCTCCCTTCATGTTAAAATGGGAGTGCTCAGTCATCCTGGATGCTTGAATCCACGCTTGTCTAATCAATCCTGCACCTGTGTTCGAGGAACAGAGTTAGCCAGATGCAAAGTAGCACGATTATCAGATACTGCAGACGTCATATTATCCAGGACTAGTTAAAGAACCAGTGCAATTATGTTAATACAGTCAAAAAAGCTTATTGTGGAATGTTAGTGTCAGGAGTGTCATTTTTTCAGCTTCAGATGTATCATTTGATTTGTTATAACTGTTTTAGTGCACCCTCTCTGAGCACAACAAACTCTCAGTATGTTGAGGGGGCGTGGCCTTCTCTTAATTGAAAGGAGATGTCAAGTTAGTATCATAATACATTAAGCTTTCAAATGTAAACAAATTCCTGGGACCAGTGTGATCGGTTGCTATTGGGAGATTAACATTAGCTAACAGGTGATAAATAAATTGTCAGTTGCTGTGGATGTTTTTGAACCACTAAAATTCACTAAATTGTAGCAAACTAGTTTCATTACTTGTTTGTGGACTAGCTAGCTGATATCCTTTACAACTACTGAAAACTGACAGATTGACTGATGGGCCAATCAGGGTAACCCAAGTACATTATGCAATATCTTCAGGGAGGCAGATTGGATATGTGAAATGGTTTGATTCTGTTGATATTCAGGGAGATAGAGATAAAAAGGCTTTAGTCATAATTTTCACAACAACAGTTCTAACATTTTGAGTAATGTTACATCAACATACCTTCTGTAAAAAAAATGCAATAAGACTGAAAAACAAGATTTTCATTGTCATGAATCTTTAAGCGAGACCAGACGGGGCCCAGACCTATATTCCAATTTACAATGGGCTATGAAAGTTCCAAATAGTGTATTTTCTATCTTCAGATAAAACTCAAAAATTAATGTGAATATAACCCACATTGATATGGTTAAAAAAAATCAAGATTGGGCCTTCAAAGTGTTGTTTCTTAAACTACGGGACCAGACCCAAAATGGGTCGGTGGCTTGTACCTTTTGGGTCCCTACATGACCAGAATACTAGCATGTTTTTAATGAGTCCGTGTCCCAAGACAAGACAACATTTTCTCAGCTAGTGTCCCACACTGAAATTGTAAAGAACCCATGATTTAAAATGTTGAAAACAGCGTACTATGTGCAATAAAGGTGGTAGTTGTAACAGTAGAATTGTACAATTTCAACGATCTCTATGTCTTAATACCTGCAATGGAGTCAGATGCTACTTTGAGTGGCAAACTACCTGCCATGACATTGTCATGGCAAGGCCAAACAGAACACTGAAAATTCTAAATTCAGTCAGAATAGCTTGTTAAAGGGATATTTCACTTTAGTAGAACTTGTCAAAAGTCTTACCTCTATCTAAAGTAATCTACAAGTAAGCTAGCGACCACTGCTGTCCCTGTCGTTCACTGTCAACACCACCATTCCTCCCAGGTGTCAGGCTCCTGATTCACCTTCACTCATTTTGGGGACCTAGTCTAAATACTATAATTCTGAAGTATAAACAAATTACTGCTGTGCAGATCTCCATAAAACAGACAATTCTGAGTCAAAGGTACATGCTTGTTTTGGCATTTGATGTGTGTTTACAGATTTATTATCTTTGAAAAATAAAAGCAGATCCAGTCCATTTGTTGTAGGTGTGAGTGTGCTGTGTATCTTTACCCTGCATGGAATGTTCAGGGAGTGGTTACCTATGGTTACGTGCTGCCTTGCTGGAAGAAAGATTCTAAACATTCTGTGAAAAGTTGACAGTTGGTCTAACTACACCTCAAGTGAGAAATAGTTCCTTTACTGATAATTTTAAAATGGCAACATTAGCAAAAAAAAAAAAAAAAAGTACCCATGACTCAGAAAAATATATTAAACAGAATAATATTGCTTGGTGAAATATCCCTTTAAATAATAGAGGCTTTTCATGGAATGTTTAGAATGTACATTTTTCCTTCACGTTGGAAGAAAGAGAACTACACAAATGTTCCGTGCAAGGCCTCTATTACATCCCCAAAATGACAGTGTCAGGGATATTATGGATTCACCCCAACTGCTACCACTGTGGTGGCAGATCCTTTGTGTGAACGCAATAAATTGAATAGTCTTTATCAGAATCGAAATTGCTGTGAACATTCATGCCCAGAAGAGGAAGAATCATATTGATTTTGGTGACCTTATGACCTTTCCTCTCTCATCAGGCTAAATGTTCAATTATCAAATGAGTGAATTTCCTGACTTGTTACTCATACAGTCACAATTGTTATTTTGTTTGTTTGTTTTTTTTTTTTACATTTTTTGAAAAACACTTTTTCCCTACTCCCCCTAGCCTGTTCACCTGATTCTCACAAAACATGCTGTGTGGCATCTGGGGGCCAATGTTGTTCAGTGTGTCATTTAGATAATTGATAGGCCAAACCATAGGACTGCCAGATCCGAATGAATTTCAGAAAAATGCATAGTAGACAGGAAGTGATGTGCTACTTGTGAGCGCATTGTCCGATTTACACCAAACTTGACAATTATGTTTGTTCTACAATAGAAAGGAGGCCTGCAAGTCATTGGCCCTATGGTGGTCAATATTTGAAATGAGATCTTACTTTGTGATGTCCTAGCGTTGTGAAACTATGGCCGCTGGATTTTTTTTTGTACTCCTCCTCCTCTGCCATTCACATGATTCTCACTAAACTTTATGTGTGGCATCTAGCCACCACCATTTTTAAACGTTTTATACAGACAGTTGGTAAGCCAAACCGTTGACTAGATTAGGGGCATGGTCAAAAGGTGTCATTGTGGATTTGGGGATATACCCACATTTGTCTAGTGGTTTGTTGTGTCATTTTGGGGTAAAATTGTGACTAGAAATTCTCTGTGTATTCACAATACACAACATTTTTAATTTGTTAATGAGCGGTTAAAAAACTATGCCAGTATACCTTTAAGGTAACACCTTGGATCTTGGGGTCTCATGATAAAAGCCATACATGTAATGGTGTTTCTACCTCACATATAATCTCTTGAAAACTCAGACAATTACAGTTTGTCTCCTGCTTCAATCTTAAACCATCTGCTATCATTCAACACTTCCCAGCGCATGTCATGTTTCCAACAGCGTCAGAATAGGATATGACATAGCAAGATGCTCTAGCAGAACCGTTTAAAAGGAACTGGCTGAGAGGTTCCCAACCATCACACTCGCATACATGTATACGGCAAAGGCACTCTCCTCTTCATTCTCACACAACACACACACGCGCGCGCGCGCGCACACACACACACACACACGCTTTGTGTTTCAACTTTGAACTTCTGTCTACTGAAAAAGTTCTCAAGACTGCATTATATAAAGCACCATCCATATCTGTCCACATTCCATAACATTGGTAGAGGTAAAAAAAAAAAAAGAGAAAAAAAAAAGAAAAAAGAAAAGAAACTGAACTTAACCACAGAACTTCAAAGCCTCCTTTCAGATTTTACCTGTCAAATGTAAAAACTCCAATTTAAATTGGTCAGAAATAGCCAATATTTTGTTTCACTTGGACAGTCAGTCACTGACTGGACAGTCAGCAGATTGACTAACATTTGAGGTAAGAAGAGGATCTTCATGATGACCTACTGGACCCAGAGCGTTTAAAAAGTCCTTTGCCTGTGAGGGGAGAATACTGTTTACCAGCCAACTCCTTGTCATACGTCAAGCCTGTGGACAAATAACAAAAAAAAAAAAAACATGTTACAATTCATGACTATACTACATTACATACCAAAAGTATACAAAGGACCACTGCACATGTGGGAATGGATGTACCATAGGGGTGTAATGATTCACTAAATCCACCATTCGATTTGACTTTCGATTTCAATTAGATTTTCAAACGTTTTTTCCCGTCAAACAGACTGTTAAACTATTGTCATTATATCAGTCTTGATTTTTTTTATTAAACCTTTATAGATAAAAAAAAAATAAAAAATCACTTGTGTGAGCATCATAGATGAGTTTGAAGAACATTTGCCAGTCTTCATTAGTGTGCTGTGATGGTCAAGTAGCTCTGTGTTGCGCTGGAAGTCAGGGCATTTAATTCTGCGCTGCTCAGGACCTCAGTAACTTCGGCCTTTACATAATTGTAATTGTACAGCCAGGGGCAACATGTTTGTGTTGAGGTGCAGTCATGTTAGTAACTAGTGTTGACTGTAGTGGGGGATAAGGTAAGATACACATGGCAACCCATCGTTCTCCTATCAAGGACACGAGTGTTGTTAGACACCGTTTTCATAAGCATCATGAGGAAATCGGAATGCTTCCATACTGCTGACTTGACGGAGGCAGGAGGATCTTTAAGCGGTATTTGGGTCTCGAAAAGGCAACATTAGCTTACTGAGCTATTATCAATGTAGCATGTCAGTTTCTGTTTACAGTCTGAGCCACTAAAGTTGGTGCACACATGCTTGCTCGTTAAAAGTTATTGGCCAAACATAATGTGACCCAGAAATCGTCGATCCTCTGTCTTGTTTCGATAATTGAAATTGAACACTCATCATTTTCAATTTCTGATGAAAGATTTAAACCGTTACACCCCTAATAGACCGAAACAAAGACACAATGACAACACAGTCGTAAGAGTAAAAGAGTCATTGTATTTTTCTTGCGTACCTTGGCTATGAGTCCTCCTTGTCGTCCTGCTCCATCTTGTCCTCCGGTGTGCCAGCCACTGCTTCTGCTTCTGCAGTGGCGTCCTCTATATGAGCCAACATGTCTGCCATGAGGGCCTCCTCAAGCCTCCTTCTCACGTTATGCACCAGGTCCTCCTGCTTCCTGAAAGAAGCACAGATGGGGAAAAAAGGAGTCAAGATGTAAATTCTGGTGTGAAAGTGCTATTCATAATATTTAGACCTCCTTCATGGCAAAATATTATGGGACTTCATAGTATAAAAGGCTCAAGTTTTTAACTTATTCAACCCTCAGGAAATGGCTGAAGATAACATTATACAAAATCAGCGATTGATTAATTTACTTCTTTTAACGTTTGACATTTTGACGAAAGCGCATGAAAGGTTTGTTGAGCGTGTATGCTCTTGTTCAGCAACAAAATGCTTAAAACTCATTCAGTTAAACACATTCACTGTGGAGTTGCCCCGTACAACCACAGTCTTACTGTTGACCACTGAGCAGCTCCACTGAAGCAGCTGGGGGTCAAGTACCTTGCTCAAGGGCAGCTCAGCGATAAATGTTGAGGTATGGGGAGATAATCTTTCCAACACTTGCTCCACTTCACAGATTTTCAACCATAATCCTATCGTTCTGTTGTGAGGAGGACATGCGATAATTGTACATTAAACTTACCAACATGTTCTGTGTCTTGAGAGCTTGGCCGCGTCCCTGAGCTGAGCTCTTGAAACACAGAACACGTTGGCAAGTTTTATGTCCTATTATCACGTCCTCCTCACAACAGAACGATAAGATTCAAGTAAAAAACCTGTGAAATCCCCCTTTAAACCACCAATTTACCTGTCACAAACCCACTTCTCTAACCTTGGCCACAGCCAGCACATACAGTGTGTGTATGACCTACCTGATGTCATCATCAGTCACCATGAAAGCCTTGCAGAGAGGCTGTGCTGTATTGAGCCAGACGCCAGGATTTTTCTCCACTGCAGCAGTCAGCTGTCCAGTGACAGGAGTGGGGCTTGTGTGCAGGGCACTAGCAATGGCGGAGAGCAGGGTTTTGTCTGAACATACAGGACCGACACCTGGGGGACAGAGGCAAGTCACAGATAAAAATGTTTTAAAGATACATAGTTTTTACTCCTATTTGACTGAGATGTGTTAAGTGCTCAAGTCTCTCACCCTGTAGGCCCTTGGGAAGTTCCATGGTTTTCACCAGCTCCTCTGCAATATCAAATGCACTCAAACCACTCAGCTTCCTCTCCCAAAACAACTAAAGAACAAACAGCAAACAAACAAACAATTAGCCCTGCTGGCCAGGAATTGAGCAGACAGAAGCTCCAAATGGACGATAGATATATTACTATTTAGGTATCTATAGTATAGATCTATATTTCACCACAGACAATGCCTAGCATATTTTAAATCACTCAAAGAACTTAAAGGGGTAATTCACCCAAAACAAAAATAAAAACAACATATTTTTCCTCTTATGCCAGATATCTGCAAAACCCTGCATATCACACAGAAACTATCTGAATGGATAGATTGCACTTTAGGTTAGAGGGAAAATATCCTTTTTTTTAATTCTATTTTTTTTTTTTTATATATATATTTTGGGTGAACTGCCCCTTTAACTTGCTCATCATAAAATATGCCCTTTGGTAACAACTAGAGACAACACCTCCAGACTGCAAGACAGTGGTCTGCTATTCCATAGCTGTAACAGCTGAATAATCGTTTCTTTAGTCTTTCTCGACTTGTATTAGTTTTCCATGAATAAGAACTATGATTAGGCATGAGAGGTCTTCATTATCATTGTTTCAAAGGTCATCCTGGAAGAGACCATTCCCATCAGGATAGAAATGTTTCATCGTAAAATAATGGTGATCACTCAGAACAACTTTGTATTTATTTGCAGTGACCCTTCCCTTAAAGTTCACAACATCACGCCACACAAATGGTCTGGTAGTGACACGTCCGCACCAACGCACAACCCTGCGGCAAGGTGCCGGATTGCCCGAATTGGATTGAATGGGTGCTAAGGAGCCAAACCATACCAGGAAAATGCCCCCCACAGCATAACAGAGCCACCTGATGGCCTCAGTGTAGGGGTCAAGCATTCAGACCGGTACCATTCTCTTGGTGTACGCCACACCGGTGAATGTGTGTGGTTTACGACAACATATCTTCTTTTATTTATTCAGGATTTTCCTTTCATTTGTCACCTGTCTGTATGTTTTCATTTATGTTCACAATTTCCCTTGCAAGCTAACTAATTCACAGTGCATACACGTGCTTTAGCTAGCACAGAAAGCTGGTAATGAATATTAATGAAAATGTATATATAATTGATATTTTAGACTTGCTTGCGTGTCTAGTGCCCACAGCATTAAAACAGTCAAGGTGTTTTGTTTAATGTTATGGCAACTCAACGTCAACATTACAAACTTGTCAGCTAAATTTTTTTAAGGAGTGTCTAGTGCAGACCTGGGCATTATATGGCCCACCTGCTGGTTCTGACTGGGCCGCGGGAGGTCCAAGATAAACCATACCATTTTACACATAAAGCTAGAAAATCTAATGAAAGGATCTAAATTGGCTGTTATTTTAAATGAAACACCTGTGTGTGTACCTTCTTCCTTTCACATGAATTGACATCAACGTGAGTGACATTTGAAATTGATTTTAAGTGTCACAGCGGCACCTGCTGAGGCACGTCATGCCGTGATAGTGTACAGGGACTTAGATTAGATGTAGATAAAAAGCAAACAGTTGATGCCAAAAGCAGAGTGTTTAACAAGTCATGGACCTCGAAGTGCTGTAGAAGTAAAATTGGATGTGGGTGGCCAACAGGTGCGACAAAATGGTTTATAAACGGAGACGTTCTGGTGGTCAATGGCTCAAATGCGCACTGTTATACAACTTGGCCAAGTGAGGACCTGTGCGCTCCGTAATCAGACAGTGATTCCAACATTAAATTCTGAGGTGTCTTGCTCCATTCATGGCAAGAACTAAATGTAGGCCAATACAATTTTCATAGTAAGTGCCTACATTACCCTGCTAGGGTGGAACAAAACAGAACAGAATGGTGTTTTTGTGACTCGCGAGTCTGTGTGTAGAGTCTCGTGCACCCATGTACGTCAGGTTATGCAGAACATCTTATGGCAACATAAGGTCTGTAAATTATATAAAATAGAGAATACAGAAAAGAAAGAGCATACTGTAAATTGCTAATTCTCCCCACCACCAGTGCTTTTAAAGCAACCTTATCTGCCATTTCATTGTACTTTCAACACCAGAGCAGCCCCCCCAGTAATGAAGAGTGACATTTCATATATGACAAAATCATGTCAAGTGTGGATAATACAAGGGTTGGGGTACAGTTAATATGCCTTGTCAGCCTCCCCTAAAACCGATCCATCTTTGCTTTGGTATGGTCAGAGATTACGCATAGCTGTCTGTCCTGCTCAGCTGTCTGCCTGACTTTAGTGCACTAGTTTAAGCCCAGCAGACTTAATTCCTCCCACTGAGGAAATTGTCAAATCTATCCATGGATTGTAATTTGTTTCACAGACATCTTGCTGTAATCTAAAAGACTTTATCATAATGACTCATGCACTTGTTAAGGCCAATGCTCATTTTAAAGATACAAACAGGAATACAGGATAAGCTGTGTCACTGAAAGCTGATTGGTATTATGATCGAATTAGAGGTTAAGACATGACAGAATTTGTTCGGCCCTTGACAACTATCTGGATTTCTCATGTGCCCCCCCAAGAAAATATAACAGCCCACCCCTGGTCTAGTGGGTCAGGTGGCCAATTGACCTAAAAAAAAAAAAAGGTTTGAGACAGGCCAATACAAAGCGGAAAGGCTTGGGCATAGTCCATAACTCACCTGTCTTGGCTGATCCACAGCCTTGTGTGGGTCAATCTTCACCTTGTTGTTTGGGTGATTTGTCACCTTGGTTACCGGCTGTTTAAAGATGGATGCCGTCTGTCGAACTGGTAGTGTTGTGTTTAAGTCAGGTTTGGCCTTCAAGGAAGACAAAAACAAATAATAGTGTTTAATAAGTTCCAATAGTCAACCATTATTGATATTCAATGTTCAATCACAATCTAAATGAATAAAACATTTTTACGGCATAGGCCCGAAGAGGGCTGAAGCTGTCTAGAACAGTGTTGGTCTGTCCGTCTGTCCCAACAAAAGTAGACCAATCACAGCTAATGATTTCACTGACATCACATGCTGAAAAGTTGACCAATTAGAGATGATGATTTCACTGACATCACATGCTGAAACAGCTAGCCCAGCCCGTCAGCCACAAGAATTCATTCCACTCATGGAAATAAATGGAATACAAATGTGATTGGATTGGAGACAATCTTTTTGTATGTCAGAAACCAAGCTACATTCACCAGCAACACACAGGAGGTTTGCCATATCCTCTTTGAGAACAGAAGTAGATAAACGTTAAGCTTGCGCCAATTGTGATTAGCATTACTAATGTCAGTGAATGTTTGCTACTCAATATTTAGGCTGCGCTACACATACAAAGGCTTTCAAAAATCATACAACGCAGGGAATCATCATCAGCATGGCATTCAGATGAAATCATGAAAGCTAACTAAAATATTGAGCAGCAAACATTGAATGATGTTAGCAGTGGTAATCGCGCTTTGCTAATGTTTTTCCTATGTCTGTTTGGATGTCAAAGGCATATGGCAGCTAGCAAGCTTATTTAATGTTATCTGCTTCATTACATTGATTGCCTGCTGCCTACACCGTTGTTAGACTACCAGTCTTGTTACAGTAACAGTTAGATCTGCTGTTTCTTATTTGTCCAAAATGACTTTTTACCCACATTATAATTTAGGTCTACTGTATAGCTGTAGAGATGAAAGATGAAATAAAGAAAGAGAACTCTATCCTTCATTTAACGCATTTAACGGAGAATAAGTTCTCTTGCCGGAGGTTTCAATAATAAATCTCCCATTTAAGTTAGGAGTGTGAGGAGATGGTATGAAGATTATACTGAACTAGGGAATATTATTCTGGAATTAAAGTCCCTACGAAATTGCATTAGGGGGGAACACCCAAATTAAGAAGTTCAATAAATATTTGTGAACATGGGCTACTCTCTCAAAGCTAGAAACCAAAGAAGTCAGACACAAATTTATGATGTCACCAGGTATAAAGTCTAGAGCTGCTCCAGAGACAATCAATGGGAGACTTATTGCAGGACACTGAGGGCCAGCCTACAGTAGTGAATGTCCCTAACTGACCAACTAACTGTCTGACTGACTCCTCATTGTTGAAAAACACATGCGAGAGTGTTATGGCGGTCCGGCTTACTTAGGCTTCACTTCTGTGATTTGATGTGTTTACAAACAACAAGGCAGTTTGGGTGGGACATAATACTGAGAAGGATTTGATTGAACATCAACTAAACTTTACTCTCTCAAAGCTAGAAACCAAAGAAGTCAGACACAAGTTACTAAAGTAACGGCAACATCGAGAGCGACAGTGATGCTAGCCTTCACTTTGTTTCTGGGAATCAGTAGGAGGAATGTTTTCTATGATGGAATCTTTTTTTTTTTTAACCAAAGTCGGGTTTGACGTGCACCCCGCATAGGGTGACCAACCGTCCCTGATTTGCGTGAGACAGTCCTTCATTTTAGTTCTTTGTCCCGCAACAGAAGAGAATGTCCCCCCATTTCAATAAACTGATGTATAAAAATGTTAAATATATAAATTCTTATTGTTTTGCCCCAAAAATAGCCTGGCCTATACACCAGCATCTCCCTGCTTGCCAGTGCCTTGTCTTGCTGTAGCGAGATGCACTGCGAATTGTGTTGTCGCGCGCAGTTTGAGTAGACTACAGCCTGGCACTTTCAGTTTCACTGACCTCTACTCTACAGCTGTAGATGCGCTCTATGGCAAGTTTTACATCAGCCTGCCATGTCAAAGGGACGTGGAGATGGGAGCGACTGTCAAAGTGAAGTTGAGGATGCTGCTGAGGGACATCCAGCTGCTCCCCTTCTTCCTAAATGCCTTTGAGGAGAGGCTAGCTCATGACCAGTGCGTAGTGTTGTAGTACTCAAGATCGGTCTTGGTCTCGAGACCACATTTTGAAGGTCCCCGTGTCGTCTCGGTCTTGACTGCATTTTTACTTGGTCCACAACTGCAGTGACACATCATTACCTGCCTGGGCTTTATTTCTTTCTTTTACTGTGATTGGATGTAAAGCTTTCCCCCTTCAATTGCAACCAATAACTTCGCTTATTTTAACCTCACAACCCCTCCTCCCTCACTAGCACGGCAAGGAGAACACAGGAGAGTCTTAGAAATGTATATTAGATTGATGAAATTGATATCAATCTCCTCATCTTAATTAACGCAGATAAATCACACTATGACACACAACATAATTCTACACCAAGGCAATAAAATTCAGGGCCAGAGCTGTCGGGATGCTCATTCTCTTCCCATTTTTCCTCGTCTGTCTAGGCATGTGCCTGCATTATACCCACACACACACATGCACAGAGAGAGCGGAGCATTAAATCAGCTGTGTTTCAAACATGTTATTGCTAGCTTTCGGAATCCCGTTAACATAAGCCCACCAGTCCATTAGCATTAATGCAACCCTTATAACAAACGTTTGTTATCTTATAACTATCAAATCAATCGCTTACAGTAGCAGATTGTCAAGAGGCTCATAGTGTAGCCTAGTCAGCTGTCCTTCAGCTCTGACAGCAGGTGCTATTGCCCACAGGTCCGCGGGCCATTAACGCTGATCAACTGCTGGAAAACTTTGAACTGCATCATATAGCCTATATGAGCGTCAGTGATGAAGAAAATTTAAATGTAAATTGTAAATCACCCAATTTAAGTATCAGTTTGCTTCACAGCAGACCACAGGCTCACCAACAATACAAGGCTTTACTCTTATCGTCCCTGAAGGGTCCCAAATGACAAATCCAAATACATTTTTTTACGGCCCCTGGACATTGGGAAGCAATTAATTCCGAGCCCTGATCCTAATGATTAGGAATGGTCATTCCATCAGCAAACAACATGACTTATTACATGCTGTATAATTTCCACATCAGTGGCTGATGTGACAATTTGGGGGACTCATCTTAATTTAGCAGCAGTAAGGTGTTTGACACTTCTGTTTCATTCTGCCCTCTGTATTGAGCCTTTTGTAATCCATTTGTATTTTACAAAAATTTCTAAATAATGTTTTCTTTCTTTTGGAATTTTGAGCCATCACTATGATGGCAGATCAACAATTAGTCTTGAATTGGACTTGCATTGGTCTGGTCTTGGTCTCGACTCTGTCTTGTCCCCCCTCAGTCTCGGTCTTGTCTCTGTCTCGGTTTAAATGGTCTCGACTACAACACTACCAGTGCGTGGACGGACCAGAGAAATTGATACAGTGTGAGGCTTGTGAAGAGCGAGATAAAAGTCAAAGCAAATTTCTCTCTGACATGCCAAGAGTTTTATAAACATGCTCTTCATCAGAAGGCACTTAGCAGCGCGGTCCAGCAAGAAATATTAATTCCTCAAAAGGCCTATATGGCGCACTGTGCACTGCACTCTCCATGGTGCTGAAGCCTTAGTCTCGGATTCACCAAATTATGTTTTGGGAGAGGTATCGTTAAGGCACCCAGTAACAACTATGAAGACATAACTTATATCAGTCTACAATTTATATTCTGTTCTACAGTGTTTCTGCTGCTTAGTCATTAGGCCTATTTAACCTAGTTAATTCAATCTCATCAGACATATCTGCCAAAATCTAAAGGTCCAACCATTCAAAATATCAAACCCCTGAACATAGAATAATTAAGTCATCTAAAGCCTAATGTAGTAGTTTTTTCATCACTATAAATAGGCTAAGCAATTTACAGCCATGTTGACAATACAAGTCTACAGGCAAATGGAGCAGAGAAGAATGCTTGGATCTTGCCTGTCAAAATTTTGCCACTTTCCAGGAACTGAGAGCAATGTAATTTTGATACCAAAACACAAGAAAATGCCATTTTTGGCTTGCATTGGTACATCGCTGCACTGTGCATCCAGGAACACAAGGATTATGATTTTCACTTCATAGCCATTTTAAACTCATACTTTAAACTCATGTAAATACAATGTGATGCACATCCAAACATGACTCTTACTAACATAAAATTTCCTCCACTAAAGCTCCATCTCACCTTGATCTGATGGTTGTTGTTGTCATAGCGATGCTTGTGTCTGTTGCGGTGCACCTTGGTCATGAGCATCCTCCCAGCACGAGGGTCGATGGCATGCACCTCTGTGGTATTGCCCAGACAACGAGTTATCTGGGGCCTGCTCAGGAAGCGCTTTGTAGGAGGGCTAGGAGGAATAAAAATGAGAATCATTTAACACAACAATGACCTCTCAAACATAGGTTGTAACTTTGTAAATTTAATATTGCAACTTAATTTATCATAGCAACTTTGTAATTAATCTTGACTAATATTAGGTTAGCACACTGCCTGTGCAGTCATCATGCAATAAAAGTATTAAAGTAAATAATTTCTGTCATTCACTAGTAACGGCTTTGTTGTTAGCAGTGTCATACAGCACGATACAGCATTCTCTGTCAGTGTTCCAAGTATCACCAAGAAGATGACAAAGAATTATACGATGTAACGTTAACGTTAGTCGTGTTGTTGACACTGTTGTTGTCACTCAGCAAGGTCAGTGATTAGTGGTTAACGTACATTCTGTAAGGGCCTAGCCAACATTACTACAAGCATGATCATGTGTAAACAATGAAAGTTAGCTAGTCAAGCTAAGTGTCCAGCTAATACAGCAGCTACAGATTAATATTGCTTAATATAATAAGCTGCCGAGGGAACATATCTAACCATAGTGGAATTGTTACAATTAACGTGAGCTCGCTCGTAACTGCACATTTTTTATTTAAACACGATAAACCCGAATATGTTAGTAACTGTTAGCTAGCTAGCGGTTAGCTAATAGCAGCTCTGCGTTTAGCTAGCCAGCTCCTACACATGCGTGTGCTTTCCCTGCAAAAAGGAAACTTTCTTTTAACAGCTCCGTCGATTGAATTTCTTGTGCCTACCTTTTTCTCTCCATGGTTTCTGACGTCTTAAAATGCTTGCCTTTTGATTCTGTATGGTGAGATGGAATAAGCTACGCTACCTAACGTTAGCTAATTATTGTTGTTGTGAATTTGCACCGTCTGTGTGTTGTCAGCTCAGCTGCTATCCCCGCTCTCACGTCTAGACACTAATCATTGGATCACTCCGCGTCGGTGTTACATGAAGATTATAGCAACTCATCCGCTGGATAAAGCTGATATAAACTAGTTCCAACGCGAACGCGTGTACTAAGATGAAATTGTAAAACGAAATAAATACACTTATATTTTAGGGTTAATAAAGAAACCGTTGTGTTGACCATGTTGAAAAGGACATTATGCTGATAGTCTACTCTGCAATCTTGGGCACTTGCATGATCAAAACTGCAAATATTTTACTGATGAAGCATACAACCTGTGAACTTGGAAAGCAGATTGGAATCCTTCGTTGCCATTTATAATTCATGTCTAGTCACCTGGAGTAAGTACAGTAGCACAAAGTAAACATTTATTTTTTATTTCAATGACTTTCATGGCCATTATAGAGTTGGACACTGTACCCAAGATATCTCAATGTTCAATGTTTCTATAACATGCCTAATAAAGCTCCAATAAATATAATCAAAATGTTTCACTTTCATTCATGGCACAACTGACATAACCGGTAAAAATAAATGCATTCACAAACAGAGACTGATTAAATTAATCACAGGAGGATGGATGGGAAAAAAAAACAGGCCCCAGACTGAGTAGGAAGGAAAGAAATTACGTACAACAACAAAAAGAAAATTTCTCATAATACATATACAGTACATCTTCAAATTCCTAATATCCATTCACTCACTTTACTGATTGAGCACTTTTTATCAAAGACATGACAAAAGCACAATACAGTTCAAGAAATGTCAATGTGAGGTTGAAAGGTCCATTGGTGTTGATGCCAAAGGCTGCAGGAAGATGTTCCATGCACCTCCATTAGCCAGGCTTGAGGTTTGTGTTGTAGCGTTAAGACGCCCTCTGCTGCCACTCTGGTTATGCACCTCCATGTTCAGTCCATCTCCAAAACCAAGACAGACCTGATAATAAAAAAAATTAAAAAAGACGATTGCTTTTGTTGTATAAAGAAGCATGGCTTGCTCTGAATGCCAAGACAACATCCTTCAGCTAATGTGTGAATTATTTCTGAAAAGGGGTGTAAAGCTCTCAATACAGAATCGAAAATATTAAATAATTTATGTTCAGTACAGTGTATTGAAATTTAAAACCATATCAACAATTCTCCTTCTCTCATTCTCTTCCCTGGGTCTCATTTTTCTCTCAGTTTAACAGGTGGTATGGTATGGCTACTGTTATTAGCATAATGTTTAAGGCTCATTTCCATTGTTATTTTTCTGAGCCAAACCTAGCTGTGTCGTATTGTATATATACCTGTAAACAGTATAATCTCTGATTAGAGCTCTGTAGTATGAATACATTTTAACGCATAAATAATAAGAAATTTAATAGAATTGTGACTTCAAAATTGAAATTTGTAATGAATCTGAAAATGTGTGAATTTTTACACCCCTATTACTGGTCTATATTTCCTCATTCATTCAAAAGCAGCAGAATTCTGATTAATTGGAGAAATGCCTTCAAGAAGGCGATGTAAAGGGGAATATCATCAATTCAATACTTCTTATTTTTATGATCCATAGAAAATGGAGCAGCTCCATATTTTACATCCTGACATCAAAATTCTGAGTTTTGTCTTTGGGTTTTGTATTCATGCTCAAAAATATTGATTCGGCTGTCCTACACCGTGGGAACAGCAAATTCCTTTTTTTGTAGCCTGTCTGAAATTGTTGGGATTTTAAGGAAAATTTCACTTTAGTAAATACTTTCACATTTTAACATGCATTGCCCCTGTGGCTTCATGATTAAAACACAAATACTGGCTGTCTCTCACTTTCATTTTGAGGACATACTTCAAAATGTCACACCTCTAAATAATACAAACTATGGCAATTGATTCTAGGTTCCACCAAAGAGAAGTTCTGCCTCAAGTCACCCAGAGTTATATGGGGCTTTTAAGGCATTTGTGCTATCTTGTCATGAGAGCGTGGGAAGAGAGCCATTACATACTGGCCTTCAAATAGTCAAGGCACTGCTCAAGATTCATTCACTGATTCTTTGTGTAAAGTTGTATTCTTGCCATGACAAACAGGACACCTTCGGGTATTCAATATCTTAAGCAAACATGGTCCAAAATCACTGTCAGCCACTATTGTTTCCATAACACCACTGAATTCCAGCTTCGAAATGTGTGATTTCCCACGCCCCAAGACAGTTCAGTTCATATTAGTGAACACATACAGTAAAACAAAAGAAGAGGCTGTCCCAACCTCCGAATCTGTGATAATATATTGATGTACAGGTTGATACAAAGTGATCAAGCAAAGATGGAGGATGCAGGCTATTCTCGGTCCTGGCCCCACGGTGGTGGAATGAGCTTCCCACCGCAGTCAGGACAGCTGAAACCTGCTCAATCTTCCGCCGCAGACTAAAAACCCACCTATTCAAACAGTACCTCACCTAACTTCTTGATACTTAACCCCCCCAAAAAAACAAAAAAAAACTGTATATATATTAACCCCTTCTTTCCCCTCACAGGTTTGTACTTAGCTATGCACTTAAACTATGCACTTGAGTTATGCACTGGATTATGGCACTATGATGCGGGTAATACCACCGTTTGTTTACTCTTGAGTTGATCCTATCGCCAGTTTCTGATGTGCACACACTTGTAAGTCGCTTTGGATAAAAGCGTCTTCTAAATGACTAAACTGTAAACTGTAAACTGTAATTGTTTCAG
>OMKL01154308.1:9491-22957 GCA_900302295.1 Parasudis fraserbrunneri | reverse complement strand
CTTAACCCCCAACGGCTCCAGTGGAGCTGCTTAGTGGTCAACAGGGTCAGACTGGTTGTACTGGGCAGCTCCTAGTGGTCAACAGTGTCAGACTGGTTGTACTGGGCAGCTCCTAGTGGTCAACAGTGTCAGACTGTGGTTGTACTGGGCAGCTCCTAGTGGTCAACAGGGTCAGACTGGTTGTACTGGGCAGCTCCTAGTGGTCAACAGGGTCAGACTGGTTGTACTGGGCAGCTCCTAGTGGTCAACAGGGTCAGACTGGTTGTACTGGGCAGCTCCTAGTGGTCAACAGGGTCAGACTGGTTGTACTGGGCAGCTCCTAGTGGTCAGCAGGGTCAGACTGGTTGTACTGGGCAGCTCCCAGGTGTGAATGTATGGAACTGAGTGTGAAGCAGGACACTGCTGAAAAAGAGCAGATCAGCTCAGTGAATCCACTCTGATTAAATAAAAAAAAATTTTTTGGGGGGGGTTAAGACATTAATGGAATTCTAACAAATTTCTTTTGCAATGAAAGCAAAAATCTATATGCCTCATACATTTCACATTTTCATCAGGAGAACTGAAAAAGCACTTTAAAGGCATTTGAAGGTAGTTAGGTGACTGTATTTTGCCCTAGGTGCCGGCTGACAAGATGAGTCTCCCAGTGGGAAGAGAGGAGAGCCAGAGACCGGCGTCTCCAGCACCCAGTGACTGGTCCATGGAGATACCACCAGAGATGAGCAAGGAACCTGCAGACTTCAAGGCAAAGTATGATCACTTCTTATCTTTGTTTGGGTCAGATTTCCCCCAAATGATCAGAGCCTGTTGTTCTGAGGCCGATGACAGTATTTCAGAGTAAAATAAAAATCTGATATCGATGTTCACACATTTTTTAGCAAAGATTCCTCAAATTTGATTATCAATGAGGTGTGAGTTGTGGAGGCAGGATATTTTACAGTTAAACAAACTATTTTTATAGCAGAGTTTCCCCGACCGGAGGCATCAGTGGGGGCCCCCGGGCACCTGACTGGAGGGGCCCCCCGCTAATCCACTCCACCAAAATATCGTTCAAAATATCTTTCCATTTTTTAATGTGGCTGCACCACAAGAACAACTTCAGCTCCCACCATTAAAACATTCCTCTGGGAAACACAGTTCTACATATATATATATTACCCACCATTAGAACATTCCTCGGGGAAACACTGTTCTACATATATATTACCCACCATTAGAACATTCCTCGGGGAAACACTGTTCTACATAATTATTACTTATAAAAGAAAAGGTGAAAATCCCCTCCATGTCTTGGGGCTAAATCTGCATGGGACTAGCATAACTTTGGCACGGCTGTAAAGAGAGCAACTTGTGTGGTCAACTGATACATTGGTCAGTTCTACAAATTATGAGTGTTCACCCTTTTCCACACGGGAAAGCTGCAAGTTAATGCCAGTTGTTCATATTAGACGGCAGGTTGTCCTGGTAGTTAGAGACCGTCCTGTAACAAGAAGGTCACAGGTTAGAGCCCCCATCACAGCCAAAGTCTCCATCCTAGTTGAAGTGTCATTAAGCCAGACTTTGAACCCCTACCTGCTCCAGGGATAAATGTCTGACCCCGCCCTCTGACCCTACAACTCTGACCCTACAACTTTGACCCCACCCTCTGACCCTACAACTCTGACCCCGCCCTCTGACCCCACCTATGAAATGCTTCCGTGTGTGTGAGACATGCAGAGAGTCTCAGTCTGAAACTTAAACATGTAAATGTACCCAGAAGGAAGAACATTTATCTGGGTGGGCCACCTAAGTAAAGTCTGTGTGTAGGAAATATAATGTTACACAAATCGTTTCAGAGGCCATGGCCAGGCGAAGAGGCCAGGGTCTCCGGCACCCAGCTGTCTGTCTGTGAAGAGTGACTGGTCCATGGAGATACCTCCAGAGATCAGCAAGGAACCAAGGCCTTCAGACGCAAAGTAAGACCCCAGCTGTGAAGATGAGGGGCGGGGTACCACTTTTAGTTCTTACTACTTCTCAGTCTGGGGTTTGGGAGAGAGTTCCTCATGATCACAAATATGGATTGTAGGGCTGTCAGTTAGTCGACTAGATTTATAAAAATAAATAATAATAATAATTTTAAAAAAAGACCATCAGTGCTTCAAAACATTTCAAAGGTGGCAGTTAGGCGAAGTGTTCCAAAGCGTCCAGTCTGACAGAAATACAAAAGAAGAGGAAGAATTTAATTCAGAAGCACTAAAGTTGTTTAAAAATGCTCTAAAAAGACCCTGTTAAAGTGCTTTAGCTTGATTTCAGTGTGCATTCATGGGAAAAACAGAACGCAAGTAAATGTAAATGTAAATGTTAAAAAAAATTTGAAATGAAAATGAATTGTTTAGATGCACAGATTAATCGTTGGATGAATCAATTACTTAAATGAGAGAAAGAGAGAATATTCTATTCATCATGATTTGAGATACTTGTTATGTATTTGCTTTGTTTACTGAGTCAGTCACTGTGCTGTAGGTTGGACTCTAAAATGAGACTGGAGGGACTTGCTGCCCCTGACCAGACCCAGAGACCACAGTCTCCCAGCGGGCTGTCTGTGAAGAGTGCCTGGTCCATGGAGATACCTCCAGAAATC
The DNA here is from genome assembly GCA_900302295.1 of Parasudis fraserbrunneri. Lineage (NCBI taxonomy): Eukaryota > Metazoa > Chordata > Actinopteri > Aulopiformes > Chlorophthalmidae > Parasudis > Parasudis fraserbrunneri. The sequence goes on along the minus strand of OMKL01154308.1, from coordinate 20,340 downwards.
AGCAAGGAACCAAGGCCTTCAGACACAAAGTAAGACCCCAGCCATACACGTGAAAGCCACAATCAGTGATATTTATGACCATTTCAATGTATTCACATGCATTTTTGAGGAGTTTGATCTGTAGATCAAGTATCACATGATTGATGTTATTAGAGGCCTCTATGCGGACAGTTCGGCAATCGTAAAACTGACGTGTGGAGAGTCCAGTCCCGTTGAGATCAGGAAGGGAGTCAGACAAGGGTGTTTGATTTCACCTTCGATCTTCAACTTATATACAGAGAAGGTGCTAAGAGATAGCACGGATGTGTCTGGTGTCGGGGTTACAGTATCGGGCAGAAGGATATATAACCTCAGATACGCAGACGACATTGTCTTAATGACCGAGAGCCAAGAAGAGCTGCAGGATCTAGTGGATAGTGTAAACAGCTAAGGAAAGGAATATGGACTGAAAATCAACTCGGGGAAAACAAAGGTGATGACTTTTTCTAAGGCCAGAGACGTAAGTTGTCAACTCATACTCTTCTAGAGTATGTCGACCGCTTTGTTTACCTGGGAGCTGTATTTTCGACCAACATGGACGGCAAAAACACCATACATACCGGGGCAGGGATCGCAAAATCTAGGTTCAGAGATTTTGATCATTTCTGGAAGGACCAAAGCCTGTCGTTGTCTCTAAAGAAGCGATTTTTGAAGGCGGTCGTGTGGCCTGTTTTAACGTACACATGTGAGACGTGGACCATGAGGAAAGCGGAGCGGGAGGCGATCAACGCATTTGAGATGTGGTGCTACCGGAAGATCCTGAGGGTCTCGTGGGTGGACCACATCACAAATGAAACCAGACTCCGATGTATGAGGGAGAAGGTAGAAGTCTTCTGAGCTTCATAACAAAAAACGAGCTCAGATACTTTGAACACATCTTTAGGGCAGGGAGACTGGAAAGATACTTGCTGGATGGATGGATGGATCTGTTGAGGGGAAAAGAACGAGAGGGAGGCCAAGGAGAACGTGGAAAGATGATGTCAAGGGATAGACTGGTTATGAATGAGTGGAGTGTGAGAACGGCGGCCCTGGAGAGAGAGAGTTGGAGATCTTTGGTTTTTAATCGTGTAAAGCAACCCTCTCTCCCAGAGGATGCGACCTGATGATGATGATGATGATGATGATCTGTAGATGAAAAATATGGTATTTGGAACTTTCTTAACCCGTCATAAATCAGAATATAGATCTGTTTTACTCTAGTGTTTACAGCCATTACCAGTGTAAAGAAACTTCACAGCCACAAAATACAGCGAATACAATTAAAAACCTATATTTACCTGTTGTCTGGTGTTAGTCCTTGTATCAAGAGCTCAGTTACTCAACTAGAGAATGAAAACATGTCTCCAAACTTATCTCTTATTTTTGGTGGTGGGGCTACACATTTATTAATGTTTGGATCACTGATTGGGCCTTTAAAGTGATACCATGACATGTTGGATTTCTTTGGTCATCAGAGTAGGGGTCAAGCGATATACCGTTGTGTTGACATCGGGCTCCTATCGGACGTTTTTTAAAATATCGGTATCGGCTGATATGGAATTTCGATATCGAATGATATCAAAAGCAAGTGAATATTGTGATGTAAATGTTGTCCCATACCAGCCAGCTTTCCACTCTGAGCAGAGCTAATGAACTGCTGAATAATGTAAAGCTGGTAATTCCAGAGGCCACGGTCAGACACAGAGCCAGAGGCCAGAGTCTCCAGCACCAAGCTACCTGTCTGTGAGGAGTGACTGGTCCATGGAGATTCCTCCAGAGTTCAGCAAGGAACCTGGATGCTCAAAAGCAAAGTATGTATGACAAGGTTTTCAATTCAGTCCTTAGCTGAAGTACCTCTTAATACCTCTGAATTCAGTCCTTAGCTGAAGTACCTCTTAATACCTCTGAATTCAGTCCTTAGCTGAAGTACCTCTTAATACCTCTGAATTCAGTCCTAAGCTGAAGTACCTCTTAATACCTCTGAATTCAGTCCTTAGCTGAAGTACCTCTTAATACCTCTGAATTCAGTCCTTAGCTGAAGTACCTCTTAATACCTTTGAATTCAGTCCTTAGCTGAAGTACCTCTTAATACCTCTGAATTCAGTCCTTAGCTGAAGTACAGAGAAGCTCTCCCTCTCTTGTGAAAAAGGTGCTCTGGTGACAAGTTCTGCACAAATAACAATCTGTATAGTCAAAGTCATGCCTCCAAGAGGAGTTAACCATAGAGAAAATATGTTTTTGAGTGCTCAAGCAAAGAAATACTTTTATTAAATAAATAATAGGCCTAACGGATATAAAGTGCTCCATTGCAAATACGTTAATTGCTGAACTCAACATCTGAAAATTACAACTTAAATACATATTCAATAACAAGCTGGGTTCTATTTTCTGGAGGAAACACTTGTATCCTGCATTTTGAGTTTGTTTGTTTATGTGTCCATAGATGTTTGTGTGGTTTCCACTGGAGAGAAGTCAGGGCATCAATACAGGCAGGACTCGGTTTTTACTGTCGTGGCTTCATAAATGTTACACTTACTCTCAGTTTTAGTTTCCTGACTTAAAATGGCCAAATATTGCCACCATTACTGTAACGTTACCATCGCTACTGTCACCAATACTACTGTACTGTAATCGCTACTCTGACTAAACCCTACACAGCACTGGCAGTGCTACTCTGACTAAACCCTACACAGCACTGGCAGTGCTACTGCTGCTCTGCCTGTAACATCACCATTCTCACTTAGCTCATAAAACCAACACAGGGAAACGAAATGAACAAATTCAATGTAAGATATACCTGCTTTACCTTTTTGTAAGAGTTCTCTCCTCCATAAAATGGTACTCAACCTGTTATTGAATATGTATTTTAAGTTTCAATTTCGCTATATTTCCACGCTTCTCTCCTTCCCTCATATCTGATTCAGTGCCTGTCTGACTGTGTGTGCAAGGGGAGGGGCTGAGAGAGAGAGAGAGCGAGAGAGAGAGAGAGAGAGAGAGGGAGGAATGAATTTGCTGCATGCAGCTCTATAATGAAATTAGATTTTACCCATTTTAAATAGTAAAAAAAAAAATAGAAAATCAATATATGGCGGTCAGTGTTAATTTTGTGGTGGGCCACCACAAATAAATCAAAGTATGGGAAACGCTGGACGACCAATCAGAATCAGCCGATATGGGGAGGGGGAAATCTAATATCAGTAATGGCCTCAAAAAAAAAAAAAATATTGTCACATCCCTGTTCCAAAATCTTTCAGAGTCCACTACCAGAGCCAGAGGCCAGAGTCTCCGGCACCCAGCTGTCTGTCTGTGAAGAGTGACTGGTCCATGGAGATCCCTCCAGAGATCAGCAAGGATCCACCTCGCCAACGGGCTCAGTGTGTTTTCCTCACCTTTCACTGATCAGATTTGGGGCTAAATAATGAGTAGAGGCCTTGCACAGAATGTTTGTGTCGTTCTTTCTTCCAGTATGGCTGCCGGTAACAATTGGTAACTACTTTCAAAAGAAAATGTCTCATTTCTGTGCAGTGGTAGAGTAGATATAACACTGGAAAAGCCTGATATTACTGTTCTACTGTGACTTGTTTACAAGATCCAGTAATAAAACACCAAATTATTGTTTTTGTTGATATATTTCTCATGTATCAACACATAGCAAACGTTGTTTTGCACATGCAGTAGCAAACGCCGTCTCTTCCATCGCTGTGTACAAAACAATGGTTGCTATGTTACAGGCAGCCATGTTGGAGGGCAGAGAACTACACAAACAAGGCCTCTATTGACTTCCAATCCTAACAATTCACCATTCCTATCATGTTGGTGAATCTGCAAAAATAAATTGCTTACCAAATATTTCAGTAATGATAAAAGAAAAACAAATAACATGAGACATTAATTTTATATGTGGTGACTTGCAACCCATACGTCAAAATCACTGGTTTCATCCTTTAAAATGATTATATTGAAAGTGAATAGACTCCAATCCTGTCCTTAATATCTGTTTATGTACATTTCAGATATAAGATTGAAATAATATAATTTAAAATGTAATACAATACAAACATCAACAGTAGCCTATTAGCTGTACTAATCTTTTTTATTATTCTTATTATTATGTTTAACAGCATCATGTACCTGTCTGTCTGTGCAGAGAGAGGAGAGGTGGTGTTCTGTCTGAGGACCGGTCCAGCTGTGCCGTGTGTGAGGAGGTTCTGAATGATCCAGTCTCTGTCCATGACTCAGACTATGTCTGTCCCCAGTGTGGACACAGACCCACAGCAAGACCTGGACTGCAGGCAGACAGCCAGACAGACGGCTTTAGCAGCAGTAAGACTGATTTCTGTCGCTTAAATTTCGGACTGCGCGGTTATTAAAATTGAATATCACAGTATTGAGATGGACTTTCTGCGATTGCGATATATATTTCAAAATAGTAGGATATCTACTTGGGTATGGAAAATATCACGTTAGATAATCCAATCCATGTTTATTATATTAGACTGTGGAGACGTGATAAATCAATAAATCAGTCCAGCTGATAGCATAAAAAGGAATGGGGGTGTAGTTCGGTAGAAAATAGTTCCTACATGCCATATTGGTTGGCAAGACACGTCATGAAAATATTATATTTCACCACTGATGTCGCTCCTTCTTTTTCAAATTGTTTTCCATCATTGGAACCAGTCTAAATTATCTCTGAAAGACCGTTTTAGACTATATATAAAGATGATTTCTTCGTGTAACACATTATTTTGATTTTGTCTTACAGTTGACGGCATCCAGCAGGAAGCTTTAAGAAAGCACAGGATCGGTCTGAAAATGAGGTTTGAGTTTGTGATTGAAGGCACTGCTGAAACGGGGACTGGAACCCCTTTGGACAGGATCTACACATCACTCTACATCATAGAGGGTGAGAGGGAGGGGGTGAACAAGGAACATGAGGTCTGGCAGCTTGAGACCGTATCTAAGAAGAAAACCTACCGCGACACCGCAATCAACTGCCACGACGTCTTTGTACCCTTACCTGGCCAAGACGGACCCATCAGGACGCATCTGACGAAGGGTATTGCTGGCATTGGGAAAACATTCTGTGTGCAGAAGGTCACCCTCGACTGGGCAGATGGGTTGAAAAACCAAGATGTGGATCTCGTTGTTTTGTTTTCGTTCCGTGAGCTCAACTTGATCACAGATGAGCGGTGCAGCCTTCTCGGGCTGATATGCGTTTTCCACCCAACACTGAAGATGGTCACAGCGGAGAAGCTCGCTGAGTGGAAAGTTGTGTTCGTCTTTGATGGTCTGGATGAAAGCAGACTCCCACTGGATTTCCAGCACAATGAGACCGTGTCTGATGTCACCCAGACGGCATCGGTGGACGTGCTGCTGACAAACCTCATCAAGGGGGATCTGCTCCCCTCTGCTCTCCTCTGGATAACCTCCCGACCTGCAGCAGCCAATCAGATCCCTCCTCGCTGTATTGACAGGGTGTCAGAAGTGCTAGGGTTCAATGACTCGCAGAAAGAGGAGTACTTCAGGAAGAGGTTCAGTGATGAAAACATGGCCAGCAGAATCTTCTCACACATCAAGAGGTCAAGGAGCCTCTACATCATGTGTCACATCCCAGTCTTCTGTTGGATGACTGCTACAGTTCTGGAGCACATGCTGAGTGCAAATGAAGAAGGAGACATGCCCAAGACCCTGACTGAGATGTACGCTCACTTCCTGCTCATTCAGACACAGAGGAAGAAACAGAAGTATCCTGGCGCACACAAGGTGGACCAACAGGAGCTCACGCAGGCAGACGGGGATGTTCTTCTGAAGCTGGGGAGGCTGGCGTTGGAACATCTGGAGAAAGGCAACCTCATCTTCTACCAAGAAGACCTGGAGGAGTGCGGTCTCGATGTCAAAGATGCCTCGATTTACTCGGGAGTGTGCACGGAGATCTTCAAGAGAGAGCCTGCGTTCTTCCAGAGATCGGTCTTCTGTTTTGTTCACCTGAGCATCCAGGAGTTTCTCGCCGCAGTTTACACTTACCACTGTTCCATAACGGAGAACGTGGAGGTTCTGGGACCTTTCCTGGAGGAGTGTTCACCTCTCCCAAAGGGCCTGTCTCTACTCACGTTGCTGAACAAAGTTATGCGCAAAGCCCTGAAGAGTAAGAACGGACACCTGGACCTCTTTGTCCGCTTCCTCCACGGGCTCTTATTGCAGTCCAACCAGAGTCTCTTAGCAGGACTTCTGCCTCAGACAGAGAGTGACCCAAACATTATCCGGAAAGCAATTTGGCACCTGAAAGGGATCGATGACAAATTCTTCTCTTTGACCGGCAGGTCTACACTCCGTCTCCCGAAATCAGCACAGATGAATGTCATCTCCCCAGAGAGGTACATCAACATCTCCCACTGTTTGATGGAGATGAAGGATTTCTCTGTGTACGAGCAGACTCTCAAGTGGCTGAGCTCAGACAGATCAAATATGAATTTTTCTATCACACACTGCTCCGCTCTGGCCTACATGCTGCAGATGTCAGAGGAGGTTGTGGATGAGTTTGATCTGAAGACATACATGTACAAAACATCAATGCAAACATTACTGCCAGCCGTGAAGAACGTCAGAAAGGCTCGGTGACTATTACATTTGATCACGTTTCCCTTCCTAACCAGAGCACACATATTTTTGATCATGTACATTTGATATTAAGAATATCTTTCCATAATAAAATGTCTAAAACTATATTTATCATTGACTGATATGAAAAAACTTATGTAACTAGTATGTATGTAGTATGTATACTGGTAAGTAGTGGATTTTACTTAAAGGATAAGGCCAGTATCATTAAATGATTTTCTTACTGTCAACATAGCCTACAGTGTTGTCCCAAGAGATGCTCTAACGGTGGGTGGTAAGAGTTGTTGAGTGGGGAGGGGGGACAAAGATTTATTTTTTTTACACATTACGATGTGTAAAACTGGAAGCATGTGTTTGCGGGCTGTATTTAATTATTTTATCATACCATGAGAACGTATGGCTTCCTGGTTGAGAGCTCCTAAGGGTAGGAGAGAGTAGAAGAGTTTTGAGAGTAGAAGAAAAGCATTGTAGGTTTTTGTCTTTTCATAGTTGTTGGCAACAGGGAAAAGATTTAAAAAAAAAAAACACTGGCCGTATCCTTTAACGTTGTTAAATACACAGTTTAATAAGGTGTTTATATTGCGTGGGCAGACTTGTCAACTCGGAGATCCGACCAGAAGACGTTTGTGAGGTGCTGGTGTCGGCGCTCAGCTCCAACCCCTCCCACCTCAGAGAGCTGGACCTGAGTAACAACGACCTGCAGGACACTGGAGGGAAGCTGTTGACCGCTGGACTGAGGAGTCCACACTGCAGACTGGAGACACTGAGGTCAGATCAAATGTTTAGTTCATTTACAACAGTACATCAGTCAATATGTCCGACGTTGTTTTCTGATCGGTGGCGTTACTGGCTGGATCAGAATCCCAATCAAAGTATTGAATTGAATTGAAATACTTTATTATCCCGTGGGGAAATTCGGTGCACAGTTTGCTCACATAGATCACGAATCACATAAATCACATAACCACTAAGTCACATATATCACACACCATTAAGTAATGTCCAACAAGTGTTGTAAGATAAAAATAGATAGACAAATAGTATGTTGCACATGAAAGGAATCTGGCTAACGTTGAATAAAGCGTTTTCATTCAAAGATAAAATATGTATATACAAGATGCTTTATAAGTTTATTAAGGAATCACATTAACACCCATTACATTCATCAATACAGTGGATGTAATATAGCATTTTGTTGATCTTTTATTTTGACAGTCAGCTGTGGGAGGTTCCTCTGTAAACAGAAGACATGAGAGCAGGAGAAATGGCACCTTATTCTCAGTGAAATCAAGAGCTGTATTGAAATTACAAATGATCACAAGATGTCTTCATTTAATTTGTCGCGATTATAAAAGAAGTTGATAAATATCATATCTAAGCCTTGTCTTTTTATTTACTGCATAGCTGTTGCACGAGTTAAAAATGGCAACACCCTTCATGATACCGATTTACATACCAATGGAATAGGGTTAGGGTTAGAATAGGGTTAGGGTTAGAACAGGGTTAGAACAGGGTTAGAATAGGGTTAGAACAGGGTTAGAATAGGGTTAGAATAGGGTTAGAATAGGGTTAGAATAGGGTTAGAATAGGCTTAGGGTTAGAACAGGGTTAGAATAGGGTTAGAATAGGCTTCGGGTTAGAACAGGGTTAGAATAGGCTTAGGGTTAGAACAGGGTTAGAATAGGGTTAGAATAGGCTTCGGGTTAGAATAGGGTTAGAATAGGCTTCGGGTTAGAGTAGACATAAGAGGGCAATATAGAAAATCAATCATGCTGCTGTAGTACTGAGTGTAGTATAGAAGCTATGGCCAAATAGCTTTTGTACTTTTGGTCCAGAAAGGTGTTTGCTCAAAGTCCAATTAATCCACATTGACCAGTTTGTTGATACTGGTACTCGGTACTGGAGATAATAATATATGATATGATATATAATGATGTATTATAGTATGATATGATATGCCAGGATTTGATGGGGTGTAATAAGATATATGATATGAACTTAAATATGATCTGATAGTCCATATTGGAAACTTGTTTGGCAATGTCTGCACAGGAAATGTCACAAATACAGGAGAAATACAACACAAATAATACACATCATCGAGCCCAAACATTAGCATCAATGTGTCCAGGTAAAGACGTGTCCAGTAACAGTTTTCTAATTGCAGTTTTAGAAACGAAAATTATTAGCCTTTGTTAGTAATTCTTGTGCTAGTCTATGGGGCTGAACTTTTTCTCTGGGGGAAATAAAACATGAGTTTATTCAGCGTTCTATATACTGTAGGTAACTATGTTGTGAACCTGTTTGGGATTTGCTGCATGTGATTTTTCTGATAAATGGTTTGTAGCACCATTGAGTAGCACTAGCATCGCTAGCATATGTAGACAATTTCTTCCTCCAATATCTCAAAAATGAAAACAGAGTGAAGGGCCTCTCGGATGGATGAAGACACTCTGTTCATAATAAATCAGACACTTGTCTTCAGTGAACCTAACCCTTTAAATTGCAGACTTGCTGGCTGTGAACTTGGGGTAAACTCCTTCCAAGTGTTGGCCTCGGCACTGGGTTCAGCCCCTTCCTACCTGAGAGAGCTGGACCTGAGTAGCAATGACCTGAAGGATTCAGGAGTGAAGCTGCTCTGTCTTGAACTGGAAAGTCCACATTGTCAACTTGAGACACTGAGGTCAGTGTTGGTTTCATCTGGTTTAATGTGACTAAAGTATTAGTTAGTAAAGTACTGTGTTTAAAAGGCAAATTTCACTTTTTAGTGTAGACCTCCACAAGATTTTCAAAAGGACATTTCACTTGTTAGTATGAGCACATCCACATGATTTTCACTAGGAGCAAGTGTTCACTTTTTAGTATGCACAATACACACCTCAGGAGATTCACTGGGAACAAACATTCACTTTTTAATATGTGCAAATCCACAGGAATGAACAGTTCCTTTTAAGTGTGCACAACTCTGAGTTTACAATATCATGGTGTTGTCAGGAAGCAAAGCAAAGATGTTCATTGCGTAGCGATGGAGAACTATGTTTTCTTAATATACAAGAGGGCATGCTATATTGTGGTTACTAGTAACATGACAGACTGTGCCAATAACTACAAATCCAGGTGTAGCATGTCCTCTTTTCATTGCTTAATTATGTGTTGTAAGGCTGTGTACAGTAGATTAATATAAAGTTTGAGTTTAATATATATATATATATATCTTTTACTCTTCTCTCAGACTGGGTAAATGTGGATTAACTCAGGTGAGCTGTGAGCTACTAGCCTCCACTCTCAGCTCCAACCCCTCCCACCTGAGAGAACTGGACCTGAGTAACAACGACCTGCAGGATTCAGGAGTGAAGCTGCTCTCTGCTGGTCTGGGGAGTCCGCACTGCAGACTGGAGACTCTGAGGTGAATCTCACTCCCTCTTCACCCATATTCAACCAAAGATACTGTAGTTTGATTTTTAGATGTCGTATCATAGTTATGAGTTGTATTGGACATTTATTAGGTGTGTGGAAGGAGCATCGTTGTCTCCATTGTGTGTGTGTGTGCAGTACAGTACAGTATCTGTGTGTTCATCCACACACTCCAGAGCTACACACCCTTCATAGCACCAGTGAGGTGGTGCTTATTTTAAAGGGGCAGCAGGTTGATAAGTTGGTTAGGAGGCGGGGTAGTAGTCAACGGGTTGCTGGTTCAATTCCTGGTACCCACAGTGCCCAATACTACCAAAGTACCCCTGAGTAAGGGTATTTAATTCATTTATATTACAGTAGGTATGAGCTCCAACCTGCCCTAAGGTTTTGCTAACTAGCTAATATTAGCTTAATGCTGTGACACAGCCCGAGAGGTTCATTGTTGGGTATTTATCTGTCCATGTAAAAATGAAACTATATATTCAGATCATTTCAAGTTTTAGAACAATTATACACTATGTACATGTGACTTATGCTACTCCTTGTATGGGTGAAATGGGTGTTACAGACCCAGGAGTTTGGGTGAGAGTGTGGATGGAATGGGTGCTACAGACCCGAGAGTATGGGTGAAATGGGTGCTACAGACCCTGGAGTTTGGGTGAGAGTATGGATGAGATGGGTGCTACAGACCCTGGAGTTTGGGTGAGGTATGGATGAGATGGGTGCTACAGACCCTGGAGTTTGGGTGAGAGTATGGATGAGATGGGTGCTACAGACGCTGGAGTTTGGGTGAGTA
>OMKL01154303.1:0-10022 GCA_900302295.1 Parasudis fraserbrunneri | reverse complement strand
GAGGCAGAATGTGTCCAGACTCAGTAAACATAGAGAGGAAAAAGCGATGGAGATGCAGTACGTGAGCCTTGTAGAAACCTATAATACTCAGAGACGGAGGCAGAGAGAAGTGAGTGTGCTGCAACATGTGGTGCTAACAAACCTTATTTGCCTTCCACAGGCCTGCCGGAAAATAAATCTCATCTCATCTCTTCAAAGCTGACCTTCAAAAACCTTTCTCTAGCTAGAGTCTAGCACATAGTAGGGAGACTGAAAAAAAAAAGAAAAAGAAGAAGTCCTTAAAACAGGAGCATCTTGTCTGTGCAGCACAAACAGAATGTGGATAATGGACAAGGTGAGACACGGGGCTCACAGAGGCTGTCAAGTCAGCTAGTCGGCAATGTTACTCCGTGTCAGTCAAACTCTACCATCGGCTCTCATATCAACTGCATAATCTATTCATTGATTAGCGCCTAGCGACAGAGTCTGAGAGAGAGAGCCAGAGTCAGCCCTGTGAAATTAACTCCACAGCCAGTCTGCCTGGCTTCCCTGTACAATGACGAGGTAATCGGCCTAATAGGATCTCTCTCTCTCTCTCTCTCTCTCTCTCTCTCTCTCTCTCTATTCTCCCTTTCCCTCTCTCTCTCTCTCTCTGCTTATTCATTCCCTGGCTCAGGCTCATTGAAAGGTAATATTGCCTGTCATTTCCCAATGCCTGCATCATTAGTCCACCCGGCCCCGGCCCCTTCTGGACTGATGTCTTTGTGTCAGGCCGAGGAGCATTAGGCCGCCGGCCCAGGTGCTGTAATTCACCTCAATATGGGTAGAGGGTCAATAGAGAGATGGGGCCCGGCGGCTATTAGCCGCTTAAAGGAAGACACCGGGGTTGTATCGGGGTCAGCGAGGGTCACCGTTGTTAAGCAGAGCACTGCACTGAGAAGAATGAAGGGACCTGGGATGGTTATGAAAATGAACTGAGGGGAACGAAGGGTAAAGATGTGAATGGGATCATTATGAGGCAAAAGTGGTTGTCTGGAGGTTCAAAGGGATGAGAGTTGAGATGAGCTCAATGAATTCTGTGCCCTCGCAGTCACGGCGGTGTATTACTGGTGAAATGACAGGCGGCGCTCGGGTGAGGCTTAGTGATTAGGAGTTTATTTACTTAAAAAGATATGGGATGTCTACGCTAGTCTGTATGATTGTTCAGTTATTGGTGAAGCAGTGGACATTGATAGTACTGTTATGTGGTGTGTGTGTGTGTGTGTGGGGGGGGGGCACAGTAATAACTATATGTAGACTGTAGATTATTGAAACTAGATATTACTGTTTGAGAATTTAAACATAAGTAATAACTATACCATTTAGTAATTCTACACCATTTCTGAATGGGAATCTTTTTCTTTTTTTACAAACACATCCTGGTCCTCTTTTTACAGCCACTGACTGGAAACTCTGTTTATTCATATCCGTATAGACAGTAGATGATCCCTGCAGCTAAACAGAAAAAAAAACAAAAAAACAAATAAAACACTGAAGAATCGAGTGACTCAAGCTTGGCTGGCAAACGCTGCTACTCAAATATCTGTTAACAGACTGCTTCCTGGCAGAGCTACATCAGCGCTGGCACCAGCCAGGCACACAGAAAGAGACATTAGTCAGCACTATTCCCTCCCCGGCTAGCTAGCTACTGTAGCGAACACCAGGCTGGGGCGCACAGATCGGCTGATAACTCATTGTTACTGTTGTTAACTGTACTGTAATATGGGTCAGCTATAAAATCATGCACGGGGCTAAGTCAGACATATTTTTCTATAGCCGAGCTGTACAGAGGTGCTGGGTCCCAAATTGGGGTCCAGGGACCCCCCCCCCCCCTCCGAGGTCCTTCATGGGGGTTCCAGGTGGGTCCTCGACAAAATGGTTTAACTACTACCATATTTCATTCATGAGAAGTTAGCATAATGAGAGAGTCCATTAAAGGGGACATATTGTAGAAAGGGAGATTTCCATTTTTCCTGATTATAAAGCAGGTCTAGGTGCTATAAATACTGTGAAAGTATCAAAACGCTCAGTCCATGGAGAAAGGCACACAGAGGCATTCAGAAACTGTGCCTGTAATTTGAGCCGTTTACTGTTCCGTAATTCGATGATGTCACCAAGGTAGGCTCGCTCGTCTCCTCGTCCTTGATTCGTGTGTGCGTGTGAAAAACGTGCGTGTACAAAATGGCGGCTTGCTCGTAAATCTTCTTGTTTTCCACCAAATGGTTCACTAAAATATGATTCTGCCAATGTTTTAGGCAAGAAATAGGATATGCAATTACTGAATCTTAACTCGTATTTGATCTGCAGCGCCTCGTCTGATCTGAATGTCGTTTGATCGATTGAGCCAGGCGAGCCGGAGTTCACGCGTATTTCCGGAGCGCAGCGTTGGGGTGCGAACAGGACTGAAACAGAGGGGTATAGAGACATGCTAGAATGCATAATCTGAGTGGCATTTTCAGCAAAAAAAACTGACATGTTTTGGGGACCTCAAAGACCTATATTAACTTGTTGAAAAGGAATAAAATATGGGATCTTTAATTTTACACCTTAATAAACCCTTACAATTTAAAAATAAAAACCGTATTATTGAATAACAATTAAGGTAGGAAAGAAATTAAGTAGAATTGTGCATGGACTAAGTAAAATTAAGGGGCAAAAACCCTAATTCTGTATTAAACAATTTAGATATTAGATTCCCTGGGACCACATCTTATCAAATGTGGATCCATGCCTGATATCATCTTAGGAGTCCTTATGAAGAAGTTTGGTCCATGGATAGCTGCTCCTCGTTAGCTGCCAGGAGAGTTAGTCTGTGTTTGTTAGTCTAGGTGGTGTTTGTAATGCAGGGCTGTGTGTGGCCTTAACTCCAGTAAGACTGACAGTGACTAATATATGTGAAGTAATTCAACACCCGAGATTGCCATAGCAAAGGCATGTTTGTAGTGTTGAAAGGCTAAGACATTAAATGGGATTCATCAAAGAATACAAACAGACCGTGGTTTGTTTTGTCAGCACCAGCGTGGGTGTATGTGTTTATGTGCGTGTACGTGCGCACACGCGCGTGCGTGTGTGTGTGTGTGCATGCACGTGTTTGTACGGCTGCACGCGTGTGCTAGCATGCGTGTGTTTACAGACCCCGGGCATGCAAACCGCATGAATGTCATCCCCTCAACGTGACGACCACATCGATGGCCAGTCTCCCAGCAGACAGGGCCTCTACCCTGATAGACTTCATTATTCTATGGCAAATTGCTTAATGCGGGCATTGAAGACGAGGTGACAAGGAAAATGCAAAGGAATGAATCCTCCGCTTGTAATCTGAGGCGGGACGTCTCACTCTCTGCAGTGTTATCACAGACACAGCATGGGATGAATTCCACCATTTTCCCTCCACAGGGCCATGACAGAGCTCTCCTTTCTAGTGCGCCCTGAGGGGGGAGGAAGAAGGGATGGGAATCCAGGGAAAAGAGCACAAAGACGGAGGGAAGGACTGACTAGGAGCTGTTGATAAACTTTCAGAATAGTTCTCTGTTGGGGGAAAAGGCACAGCGGCCCCGTCGTAAAAGAAAGAGAGGGAGAGAAAAGAAAGAAAGAGAAAAAAAAACGAGCGGACTGAGAGAGAGAGAGAGAGAGAGAGAGCGGGAGAGGGAGAGGGAGGGAGAGAGAGAGTGAGAGAGGGATTGAAGGGTTTCCTTTGCTTAATCAGAAGCAGCTGAATGAGGGGCGACACTTTGGAAGGCAGAATGAAAGGGCCTGTATAGGGGCAGCAGAGGATTCACTGGTGTTGGTACGAGTCAGTCACTGTGCTCCCGCCTGGCAACGATGCGCACCACGAGGTCAGCTCACACTTACACAGGTAATAATATTCCCAAAAGTTTAACTCACATTCGTTCAAACGTTCATAAACCTGTCAGAACTGTATTTCCTATTAAAATGAGTCATCACAAATTTCCCCTTCAATCAAACACAATTTGGTGTCAGGATCCGCCATAGAAGCATGACAGGCCCTAATAATTCAACTTCATAAAGTAATGCTTAAATAATTACTTATTCTAATTATGATGGCTGAGGACTGTTATGTATTCTTTTTCGATAGCAAGTCTCTAATTAGCATATTTTCATTATCTTGGCAAATGAATAATTTAGGAGGTCTGTAATAGACATGAATTATTAGGCTTTGGTACAATGATGGATTTAAAGGGGCACTACTCTCAATTTGTGTCTCAATCCCTCCCAGGGTGACATGAATAATTAGCGGGCACAGCTCCTCTTATGACGTTGTTGGTCAGAGCACTGTGCAGTACTGAAGCTAACGCTGCTGCACTGAAAGACCAACATCATGGTCAATTATTGTTCTTTGCTATTATACCCCTGTGATTTTATTTTTCTTTGAGGAGAGTCAGCCTTCATTCCCTCTGAATGTTTCTCTTAATTGAGACAGGAGAAAAGTAGAGAATGTTACCAACCTATAGAGGGATGACAGTATAGAAAGCATCATGTATTATTAGCTCAAACCCTGGTACAAATAATTCATGTTTGGATTGATATTTTGGTTTGAAAGCCAACAGTAGCCTACAGTATGGGTATGGAACACTGTTTCACCCACTGAGGTTTCTGAACTCCATTTGATTCAAAAGAAGCCTGTATATATTCTGTTTCATGCTAATGGCAGACTGGGACTGAATAATCAAACTATTTTGTTTTTCTAATCATAGCCTACCATAGAAGTGTAATGTAAGGTGCTGTGTATTTTATCAACCAAAGGAGGTAATTTTCTGCAAATTGTGAGCGACCCACTCCTCTGAGTCTCCCTCCCTCTCTCTTTCTTTCTCTCTCGTCCAGTCCTCCCTGGGTCCAGTTTCTAAACAGACTCTGTCAGTATAAGATGAAAATAAAATGATTTATGTTGTCCCCCTCCCCACTTGTTCAAAGTAATGAGATTCCATATTTCAACTCGCTTGACAGATGGATTGGAAATTAAAAGCCCCGGATAAGTAATGCCTTTTTGATGTTGGACTGTGAATAACTCACACAGGCTGATTGATTTCAAAACTCCTGTGACAAACTGCGTGTGCTGTACACAGGGACAACACGCACACACACATATACCACTGTATGTCATACATTACTTGATGTGGAAGGCTCGTTCCAGTGAATGCACTTTTGAAGAAGCCTTATTCTCAATTCATTGCAGTACATTAGAATAGTATATGGTCGATATTTACAGGAGCGATTGTTGCCAAATCGAGAAGAGCATTATGCATTATGTAGGAGTAGGAGTTTCACCTTGAAAATTACTATAGTGCAGCCCAGCCTGGCTTTGAATTCCCAGCCCTGGTGAAGACAGATAGTTGAAAGTCACAGCGAAGGACAGACCTTTGAGTTGGCCGCCAACCCTGTTGAATCTAAATCCAGTGTTGAATCTATGTATCCAATCCAAATACTTTCAAAAATCTTTATAGGTAATTATTTGAGAGGGAAAGACAGTTTGTTAGGTAAAGGATATTGCTTCAATTGCATTCAGTGCAGTAACAAAATATAATTTCAACAGTGTTGTAAGTAACACAACATAAATAACTTAATATTGAAAGGCTGGCGTTGAGGTGAAGTTGTAGAAGAGAGATGAGGGGAAGATTTCTTTAGAGGATTTGTTTGACTCAAGAGCTTAATGAATCCAGGTATTTTTCATAACTTGGACATGTTCTAAAATGCAACTGGTTAACAGAACCCAACCCGTGCAGTCGTACAATGTTTTTACCACATATCACCAGTGGTGGAAAGTAAGTAATTATTTTTACTCAAGTACAAACTTTGAGGTACATGTACCTTTTTTTTGTGCCATTTCCCCCACATTTTCTCCCCAATTTTAGTCGTTATGCCAATTCCCCGTGTGTATCACAGTCATGGTTGTTGCGCTACCCTCTGTCGGTCTGGGGAGGGTGTAGACTACCACATGCCTTCCACCTGTCACCAGCCGCTTCTTTTCACCTGACAGCGAGGAGTTTCACCGGGAGAGCGTACCACACGTAGAGGTTCACGCTATCTCCCCCAGATCCCCTCCCCGCTGAACAGGCCAGTAGGGCTCACTAATGCAACAACTAGGACTCATTCCCACCCGCGAACACTGCCGATTGTGCTGATCTACTGACCAAGCCGGAAGTACCGCTGCCGGGGATTGAACCTGGGTCTCTGTGCTGGTAGCCGAGTGCTTTTACCTCTACATTACCCAGACGCCGCAGTACTTCTACTTCACTTGAGTATTTTCATTTTAGGGAACGATTCAAAGGAAAGATTGTGCTTTTTAATCCACTACATTTATCTGAACCCATCAGTTCTGCCAACGTCAAGAGGATGTAATCAGAGCCAGCATAGCTGGACCACAAACCACTTTAACATAACCTTTAGAGGTCAATGGATGCTCCCAAGCACTGGAATACACAAAGATCATATTCAATGTGTACTTGTACTTTTAATATCTAAGTACATTCAATATCAAATACTTCTCCACTTTTACTTAAAGCTGCACCGGGTAGTTTTGAGAAGAAAAGAATACCTGTAAAATAACTAGTTACAAATGCTTGAATATTGTTTATAATCTAGATACTGTCTGGGTTTTTACCCTTCCCCCCCATCCCCTTTCCTCATTCACACCTTGCCCCCTCCCCATTGTCCCCCTCTCCCCCTCCCCTTTTCCTGGTCCCTAAAAGACCCCACATGGGCTGCAAGAGAGTCTCTATCTCCAGGCGGCTGTCTGATATAGACCACTTTAGCTCATTGCTTGCAGATTTCTATCTTGTATTTGACCTTGTGGTTTGACTAATAAATTTGTAGTAACACTTGAGATCTGTTCACGTGCATCAATGATGGACCTCGGTTTCCACAACAGAGAGAAGGCTCTGGCAGGAGGTGATCCTTCGACCAGCAGGAGAACATGTGGCACCAGAGGTAGCACACGACTGTATTCTTTATGTGTCTCTTTGACGATGTATTTTAACCCCCCCAACAACAAAGGGAGGAGGGCAGATGAGGTTGAGGATTACACACGGATTGAGGTTAGGCTGAGGTCTGGGGTGCAGTGTTTGGGCTTGACATGTCATGCACCAATATCAAATGCACACACCTTAGTTCTAACTTATTTGCTTTATGCACATAATTCGCCTTATTCACTTCGTCGCCATATTGGTGAAGTCTGATGTAATGTGAGGTACAGATGCAGAAGTGCCCGTTCACTTCAGTGTTAGATTTTAGCGATAAAAATGCCACTTCAAGAACTGAACCAGTCAAAACAACAGTCAGAATACACAAGCTCATGATTACCTGACTCCGATTGTTTTTCACCACCGTAGTTTTCTTGTTGAATTAGTTATCAGCTCACTGAAATGCGTTCATAGCGATCTATGAAAAACAAAGATGGCGGCGAGGTGAATTTGGCGAATGGGCCTAGTTTATAAATATTTACTGTACTTGTATGTGCCACAATTTACGTAAAAACTAAAAGTGCATGCCAACTGTTACCAAGGACTCATTAAAATAAAATTTTAAGTGGAAATGAGTGATAGTGTTTTATTTAAAAAGCTCTCTATGAATTTTGGTGTATTTAGCTTGATAAATGAGGTAATTGCCAGTCTTGTGATGTATGAAGATCAAAGCCACAAACTCAAAACTCTATGTACCGAACAACCACCTAATTCAACTGTATTTCTTATACTATATACTAGTACTATCTTATACTATACTATTTTACTTAAGTAAAACAAAACACACTTGTGATTAACATTAACTTGTTTCCAAGGTTACCGCAGAGCTTAAAACAGTCTTTTCTTCCTTTTTTTTCTTTTTTGGATGTTCTTAATGAATTACAAATCAGTAGCAAGATATTTGGTATCATACTACACATAATTTGCTCTTTGCTTCAAAAGTCCTCTTGAAGCCTCTAGAAAGAGGTTGGTGAATACGTACACCTCTATGCTTCGAGCAACGGGTTGCACTGATGGGTCCTAGAAGTGTGGCTGTACTTTAGTGGTGGTACAAAAGCTTAAGCTATGCACGATGCAGGGGAATAATGGAATGTCTGACAATGTCAAAGTAATTTCCACGACGGCGGTGACAGAGTAGCTCACTTAGTGAGACGCTCTCTGCTCAGGTAAGGGTCCGTGTATCAACTGCTGTGACGGAATACTGTACGATATCTATGTGTGTGTGTATGTGTGTGTGTGTGTGTGTGTGTGCTCATCCACGTATATAGCCTTGTGTCTTTACATGTGTGTAATAAGGTCCACATAACCAGAGAGGAAGTTGGAAGCAAAGTGCCTTAAGTGACTTAAGAGTGAGCCTACACTTTGCTTCTGTTGAGCTGCTCCAGGACAAGTCAAGGAATTTATATTATATTACATAACCATCCTTGGCCCCTGAATCGGTAGCCATGCCAATTCACACCACAAAAAAAAAAGTCTTGTAAAACGCTTCAGGCTATAACCATCCACCCACAGACAAGCCAAGAAAGGCTGAAATAAAAATAATTATTCTATGTACGCCCTGAGGGTATCTCCACAGCCAAATCCTCTCCTCTCCTCACCTGAACCCACCTATTCATTCACCTCAAAACAACCCCACATCCAAAGACAGCAGACAGAACAGCGTGTGCTGCAGATACAGGCCACGATAAAGCTCACTCTCTTTTTGACTCCCGTCACCTGTCTAAATCACGCTGGAGTCCACACTGCAATCATTCACAACCCCCTGCCCCCTGTCTTCCCTTGAAATTGTTTCTTCCTGCGGTTCCAGTGGTTAAATGAAGAAGAAGAAAAAAAAACTCTTACTAGTATGACACACTGAAAGTGAAGCAGACACAGTACAATCACAAAGGCACCATTGCGGTGTTATGGGAAGGTCTTTGCACCCCCGCACATCAAACTTTTTCTTCTCTAGGTGTATATGGAGAGTTGAGATATGAAAGATGGCCATGAGAAAGGAGGATGTTCGCAGGCCTATATATAGCACTCACATGGAGGAGCAGCATTCAGTACAGTACGTGGCCCTACAGATAGTCTGGAACAGGAGGATGTGTGTGTGTGTGTGTGTGTGTGTGTGTGTGCGCGCGTGTGTGCGTGTGTGTGCGTGCGTGCATTCTCGTTGTGCATTATGTGTCACCACCAACATACTTGTGGGCTGTTGCCGTGTGAGCATGTGTGTACGTGCATGTGTCCGTGTGTTGATTTTGTACGAGTAGGCATATTTGTGTGTGTGTGTGTGTGTGTCCATGTGTATCAGTGTGGGTCAGGAAGTATCCAGAGGAGCTAGTTGTGGTGTGATGTCAGGTCTAATTAGTCAGCCAGGCCTGAGGCTCATTACTCACAGCCCGCTGCCATGGGGGGGATAGGAGAGAGAGAGAGAGAGAGAGAGAGAGAGATGGCACAGGGAGGGGAGCACTCGTCACTATCCCAGCCTCATCCCCACCTCCTTCTCACCAGAGAGGCGACAAGGCTTTGATAAGGGCACACACACACACCCCACTCTTGACCTCACATCACCCTCCTCTCTCTACCTTTAATGTCTCCCTCTACCAGCCTCCCAACCCGCAGCAGCGTCTTTCAAGAGGCTTCAAGAAGACTTTTGAAGCAAAGAGCAAATTATGTGCAGTATGATACCAAATATCTTGCTACTGATTGTAATTCAGTAAGAACATCCAAAAAAGAAAAGAAAAAAAAGAAAAGACTGTTTTAAGCTCTGCGGTAACCTTGGAAACAAGTTGATGTTAATCACAAGAGTGTGTTTCGTTTTACATAAATATAGTATAAGAAATACAGTTGAATTAGGTGGTTGTTCGGTACATAGAGTTTTGAGTTTGTGGCTTTGATCTTCATACATCACAAGACTGGCAATTACCTCATTTATCAAGCTAAATACACCAAAATTCATAGAGAGCTTTTTAAATAAAACACTATCACTCATTTCCACTTAAAATTTTATTTTAATGAGTCCTTGGTAACAGTTGGCATGCACTT
>OMKL01154301.1:0-20928 GCA_900302295.1 Parasudis fraserbrunneri | reverse complement strand
CGTTTTGCTTGTCAAAGACCCTTCAATAGATAAACATTATGCCACGCAGACCCCCATCTGAGCAGATTTTTTATTGCTAGATGATTCAGTCCAGAATTCCATAACTTGTCTTTAATGTAGCTGGGGAGATAACAGTGGAGAGAGATTGAAAGCGATGATCAGAATAGTCATTATTATACATTCACTGATTGGGATCATTTGTAGTGAATGAAGTAATACTGAAATTAAACTATTCTTTATTTTTCTGGGGACTGTCTGGAACACCCTCAAGGACCCCTGGGGTGCTGGGGGTTGAACCTGTAAGCTTTCTATTACTGGCAGGTCTCTCTAAATATAGGGCAACCTGCTGCCTCCATGGCAATAATCTGAATACAAAAGTAGTCACCTTATCATTATCATTCATCAGTTTGTTTATACTGGATGTAGGCTGTTCAGTTATGCAATAAACCTGGAGTCAAAACCTAGGAAATTAAGAGAAACCTCATAATCCATTTGAACAGACACACAGTCTAACTTGGCTAGAAGACACTCAACAGTTTACTCAAGCTTCTGGTCTCATTGGTATAAGACAATGAGGAGAATTTTGTTTGCTCATGGATGTTCAGAAATCACTGTTTCAAAGATGTATTTCTTAGTATTTGCTGGCTCCTAAATGTGCTTAATAAGTAGAATAATGTAGAGATACAAAATAGATCAAATAGAAACAGAAATGAAATATATATACAAGGATGGCATGAGCTGTCCAATATATACAAAGATATGCACAGATGAATCATACAGTTGAGTTAAATATATAGGAATCTCCATTCTTATTTCTTATTTTGGTGGTGGGGCTATCCATTTGTTTATGTTTGGCTCACTGATTGGGCCTTTAACCCATAATTTCCACAGGTTATAATGTCCTGGTTAGTTCCACAATTTTGCCCTGGGTAGTTCATGGCTGGCACTGCTTGGCAGAGACTACTTTATTTAGTATCACAGCATTCTGCAATCATTCAGCACAAGACTGGAGAAACGGAGAGTGGCAAAGTTTCATTATAATGATATCCACATACTGCATATATGCTGCATTTAAACAAAATCATTTGAAATATTATTACAATATTTTTTTATCAGCAAGTCAAATGACAGTTAAGCAATGTAAACATACATTTCACAGCACTTTACAAGCAACTCAAGTTCACAGTAAAGAACTGTGACCTCATTGTCCTGGGGTGGGGCACAGACTTTTGCATCATGGGTTGCTGGGTGAGGGGCATGTTTGTCTTCAGGGTGTCCGTGCACCTTGCCACAGTTGTGGGGCAAATGGAGTAAAGTAGGCTAGAGGTGAAGAGTTCCTCTCCAGATCTGTCAAGATGAAATCCGTTCTCTCACAGTTGAAAGCCACGAGTTCAATCCCAGTGGCCTGCTGAATTTATTTACTTACGATTGATGGATAGAGGACCACTAATGTATGCCTCAATATATAGGGAGCCTAGCATCTTAGGTCAACAACGTCCTGTTTCAGCATTTCTGACTGTTCCTTGGAAATATCATTAGCCTCTACATGCGCAATAGCTGGTTAGCTCAGTTGGTTAGAGCATGGTGCTAATGACACCAAGGTTAGCCCCATACTGGCCAAGAGCAGCTCTGTAGAAGACCGACTTCTATACGCCCTTATGCAAGCAGGCTCAGAGAACCAGGGCCATCGATTCTGTTGCGACACTGCAACAATACTTCCTTTTCAACCGTGCATTCCCATGAAAGCCGTCTATCCGACAGTTGGGAGATCAGTGATTGCACATGTTGAAATAAAAACATGCCATTTCCCCAATCCGTGTGCAGTCATATTGATCGATTCATGTACAAAAAGGATGGACACTGGGAAAGGCAAAAGAGACAAGACCACGTGGCCTAATGGATAAGGCGTCTGACTTCGGATCAGAAGATTGAGGGTTCGAGTCCCTTCGTGGTTGGTGTTCCATTTGGCTGGTTTTCAGTGAGCCCCAAAATGTATGTCTGTCATGGGCTGTTACATCTTAAAAGAGTAATTTCACAGGAAGGCTAATAAATTGCGTTTTAGAGTAGAATCTATGTGACTGACTGTGCAGGAGACAATGGGACTGAGCACGTTGCAAGCTTAGCTAATACACCACTAAAACACAAGACCGATGCTTTAGTCTCATGCCACTGCGAGTTAGACCCTAGAATGGCATATGAGCACATCAGCTGCACTAACTCAAGCACAAAGAGATGACAGCTAGAGTGTGCACTTCCTATCAGCAGAACAGCCAAAGCATTCCCAGTGCTACCGTGCTATTAGAGACAAATTCAGGAAACTCTGCCTGTTTTCATCACTGCTTCGTCCTCATTTGAGATTCAGTGGTGGTTTGGAAAGCTGAATTTTCCGCATCACTGCCACTTAGTGGAAAGAGCGATAGGGATCAGTAACCACTTTACAGAATCATGACTAAAACGTGGAACCCGCTCCCTCCAGATGTTCTCTACATTCCTGCCTGCTGTTACCTCAATCGCCCCAACCATTGAGAGCAAAGGGAGGGTGAGGATGGATCCGAGTCCGCTCAGCAGGAGCAGACAGATGAGGACCACAGGTAGCCTCATTGTGTCCTGACGATGGAGGTACACAAGTTTGAGCTAGGTTAGCCTGGGTCTGGAGCCCTAAAAGTGTGACAATAATGTAATAATGAACTAGGTTAGAGCATGGGTACTAATGCAAAGTCAAAGGGGCCACGCTCCTGTCTCAAGCAAAGCTGTACAACTGAAGACAACTTGAAATCTACTTTGTGTGCACTGTGGAGTAGATTTCAGTTATCTTCAGTCAGCTTGTACAGTTCAGTCAGCCTTGCTCCATCCTCAGTGAGGACCCCCAGCCCTGCTCCATCCTCAGTCTGGACCCCCAGCCTTGCTCCATCCTCAGTGAGGACCCCCAGCCTTGCTCCATCCTCAGTGAGGACCCCCTCTATGGCCTACAGAGCAAGAGCAAGGTGGATCTGTTTGGGAGACACCTAACGTGCTCTTGTGGGTTCCATAAGGTAGGCTATATGATGATTTATCAAGTCATGAGATGTAACTGTAGCGTGTAGTAGATTATTTTAAGGAAAACTAGCAGTGTAGGATAATTGTAAAATGATTTATTACAAAAAGCACGACCCTCTTTTGTACTTGAAACCCTTTTCCCCCCAGTCAGCAGATTAGTCATCAGAGGCGCCTGTTCTGTCTCTCTTTCTCTCTCTCTCTCTCTCTCTTCACTGTTCTGTCACTGTCTCTCTCTCACATGTTCATGTTCCCTGTTTAATTAAGTTAGTATTCCCTGTTTTACTGAGTTGCTTAGTGTTTCATGTTTCCTGTGAAGACTAGTTTATTAGTTTGTTGTTTGTTGTATATTTCTCTGTTTAGGTCTTAGTTATTTGTATTGTGTTTCTGTCTAGGTCTTTTAGTTCTATGCTCTTATTCATTCCCTGTCTAGTCTTTCTAGTACTTTGTTAGTCTGAGTAACTCTCAGACCCAGCTCTGTCTTGTTGTAATTTGTCAGTTAATTGTCTTATGTTAGTTGTGTTAGTATGTGTGCTGTGTAGACTTCATTAGTTCTGTTTCTATTTGTTACCCGTCTTCTCTAGCCTCCCCGTGTTTGTTCCTGCTACTAGTTAAGAGTTTTCAGTTGAATGTTTTAGGTTAGTCAGCTTGGCTGTAAGCCTGAACTCCTTTTTGTTCCTGTTCCTGTTAAAAAAAACACCCCGTTTTTGGGTCTTGCATCATCACCCGCTCCAACCTGTTTGTCCTGTGGGTCCACCACTACACCACTCCTAACACATCCATTTAACATGGAAGATGGAAGTGGAAATGCACTGGACGTACCTCAGAGATATCTATTAAATCCTAATATTCTCAGAAAACCAGACAGTTAAAACATTATTTTTTTTTATAAATAAGACATAAGTAATACCTTGATAGAACATTTTATCAGGCTTTGATGTTGTTGTTGTTTTTCTGACTGAATACATCTGGTTGTACCTGGAGCCAATGTACCTGGAGAAAATGGATGCTTCCCTTCTTAGTTTTTTGTGTGTGTTGTCTTCTAAATATTCACTATAGAATTATTAATACATCACTAATATAATGTTAATAATCAGTAATGTGTAAACAAATTATGTGATTTCTCGAACCAGAAACCTTGAGATCAACTTTTTTTTGTGTATAGATATAGAAGTATAAGGTTTTAAAAATAATTTGACATTCATCCCAATATGAAAACGTTAGTGATGGAGGATTGGGCTATTAAAAAAAATCTCCTTATTCTCCTTATAACTATTACAAAATAATACTTCTGACAAATAACTACAAGTTTAAAGACATAGTTTACAGCCATTTTAAGATCCAAGGTCAGTAGTCTAGGTAGTCTTTGGGTGAGATAACATGGCAATGGGTAGGATTTCTATTTGTATTCACTTATTAACCAGGAGACGTGGTTAAATAGTGTTGAACACACTAGAGAAGAGAGGTATTTCAAGATGTTCATAAACCTATATACCTGTATAACACATGTATAACACTAAAATATAAATGTCATTAAAATAACACTGTGTCTAAAAACCTCTATAATCATTATATTAACGCTAGTGAAATTAAATTGCCGTACTTGAAGTAGGCTGTCGATAGCCGTAGGCTGTTGATAGCATCAAGCACGAGCTTGTGCGCGGGTGGCGGGTGCGAGCGTAGTTTCACTTTCTATTTCTCGAGAACTCGTCGCTCTCTTGGACGCTGACTACAACCTCGTTTTGCGTAAGTTGTACTATTTATCCGTTTCATTAGGCTATAACGTGCAGTTTTGGCTATAGGTTACAATTAAATGCTTTTAGAAAACAAACGTTGTGTAGGCTGTGATTTTATGCTATGATTGTACTTGTTATTGGTAGTTGCGACGTACATGGGACTGGAACTTAATGGTCGGCCTTTCAGGTTTATCCGTTTTTTCACGAGAGTTTTGAGAAGCTAACGTTCTAATGATGTTATTATAACAATGGCTACTTGTTATTGAAACATATGGAGTTCTAGAATTACAAGGTAGAATCCAGAGAAAACATTTATAATAACTTGCCTGAAAGGGTTAATGTCGTATGAGAAATTATGACTGGAATTACAGTAAATTATAGGATAATACGAACAGCAAACACATTCAATTCCCAGCTGCATTTAGTCTACTTTACATGATTTTAGACGACTTCGAATCTTTTGCATTGAGCAATCTGTTAGGCTATGCATTAGACTTAGAGAGAAGTCTACCTTACATGTATGGGTTCAAGTAAATTGCCCATAAGCAACACAGTGTAGGCAGTCTATACGACTTTTTCCACTGCCGATAACTCATTCGAGTTAGAGTCCTAAACCTTCCGTATGGGCCGATAACCGAGTACCAATCCTATCCATTGCTTTTACTGAACAGTATTGTCTTTATTTCACGCCTACGTTTGTTTGGAAAAGTCTGAATCAGAAAGTGACATTGTTATTTTTCTTGCCGTTTTTTATTGGTTTGGATATATGTGACGTTGCCAGTTGACAAAGGAACCAAACGTTCTAAATAAAGACAAGTGATTATGCAGGGTCAGCCTTTCACTGGACATCATTTTGTATCCTAATGAATATATGTGCACAAAAATAATCTTGTGATCTCCACTTTGGCTTGCACAAATGTTACGAAATACTCATAGTCCGTGATTAATTATGCGCTACTGTCTAGGCCAGTGGTTCTCAAGTTGGGGTCTGGGGACCCCCAGGAGTCCTTGAGAGCGTTCCAGGGTGTCCCCAGAAAAGTGGGGAATAGTTTAATGTCACATTTTAATGAGAGAATACATAAGAATGACTATTCTGATCGTAGGTTTCACTTTCTCCTTTGTTATCTCCCCACCTTCAGTAAAAACAGTTATGAAATTCTGGATTAAATCACATCTAACAACAAATATCTTCTCAGATGTGGGGGCGGGTCCCTGGAACAAAATCTTATCAAATGGGGGGTCCCTGACCCATTAGGTGTGTATTTGGGGGCCCTTGACACGAAAAAGATTTGAGAACCACTGGTCATGGCCTCTGTCCCCTAGATAATGCATGTGAGGTATTTTGTTTAATATCACAACATTATTTGGCTCTTTTGAACTTACTAGCAGCGAAAAGAATAACCGTGTGACGATGAAAAACACATTTGAACAGATATGGAAAAAATTTCCCAAACCGCTTCATTAAATGTGTTATTTTATCGGGTCTTTTCTGATTTCTGGATTTAGTATGGAGAAGGATGGTCATACTGTTAGAGTGTGTGGCTTACCTCTGGACATCAGTGAAAGCCGACTATCAGACAAGCTCCAGATTCACTTCTTGAGAAGGAAGAACGGAGGCGGGGACATTACAGCCATCAGTGTCCCCAAGATGCCACCTGGATCCGCCCTCATTACATTTGAGGACAGCGAAGGTGAGAGAATTAATGGTAGAGAGATATAACTTAACGGGGATCACCACCCAATTTAAGAATTCATGTTCCAAGACAGTCAAAAATATTAGTGAACAACTCTCCCCCAAATCTCAAAAAAGGAGAATGCTAAAACGCAATGTCATCAAGTATAAAGTCTGGTGCTGCTCCATAGACTGCACAGACCACAAGAAGTATGAATGACGTTTTATACTCGTTCTCATTCAGTGGCACAGGGAGTGGTTGAACGTGGGATTCATATACTGCAAGCAGGTGGAAAAGAATACGTGTTAACAGCCAGTTTGCACAAGAAGGAAGTAAAGCCAGATGAGGTAAGTGGTATCTTATACAAGGAAATTGAATTATCTGCCAAAGTATATTCCTTTTTCCACTTGAGACAAGTTTACAATCTTACCACTTCTCTCCTAGCTCTTTGTGGACAGTGCCGTGGTGGTGGACTACAGTAAATTGCCCGGGGGAAAGGCTGCGTTATCCAACATGCACAGGAGCTTCTCTGATGTAAAATTCACCTTTCACCCTCATGATAACCTTTGCACTTTGAAAGGAGGATACTCCGCAGTCCATGCTCTTACCGATGCTTTGCTGGGGCATTTGGACTCCCAGAAGCCTCAAGATTTCCAGCTGTTGAACACGGCGGTTTCAGGTGATCAGAAAGCACACTCAGATTCCGAACAAATGGAAGGTCCGTGGCAGGCTGAGTTTTCAGAGCAAGCCTGTGGGCTCGATCCCACGCTCGATGTCCACAGTTCCTATGAGAGGAGTCTAAGCCCAACTCAAATAATCAGCGCTAGTGACAACAAAGACGATGACACACTGGTTGAGGGAACCTCACAAGATGACTTCACCATGGTCATAGACTCTGACATTTTCGGTTATATCCAGACACACTGCTCCAAGGACTACCGGAGCATCCTCGACCGGCACGGCGTGGAGGTGCTGGATGTGTCGACCAATGACATCACTACTCTCTATCTGCAGTTGAAGGCTGAAGCTGTGGGACGAGGAAGGGGAGATATCTGGAGCGCTCACGTTGAGCTTGGTTGGCTGTACCAAGAGAAGGAGGCCCAGCTTCGCAGGGAGCAGCTGCCGAAGGAAGAGCTTCTGCCGCTGGGTTTCCAGGATGCCCTAGACGTCCTGAAGCAAACCTTTCCGAAGCTTTTAATCAACGAGGATGAGGCAAATGTCTACTTTGTGGGAAGTGGAAGTGATGTGTCAGAGGCCAAGAAATCCTTGATGGACATCAACGGGACAACGAAGGAGCACAATCAAGCTAAGAAGACATCTACGAACACCTCGTTTCAACCTTCTGGAGCTGCCTCGTCGTCCTTTGTGCCTGATGTCTATGTAGATGCACAATTTAGAAAGGAGAAATTGAAGGGAGGCAAAAAATCACAGTTAGCTGCTAAATTTGAGGGAGGTATGAGCACTGAGAAAAACATCTCCACCGTAGATTACAGAAAACCCTCACAGAATGAACATACTGGTACCTATCAATCTTTATCTGAGAAGCATATGAGAGACAATTCCAGCCCCAAGGACAGAAGGTTCCCTGGAGAAGGTGTTCTACTCAAGGAGTCTGAACCTATACCTAAACACAATCGTAAAACCCTGGCAACATTTGCTCTGAGTGACTCGGTAAAAAATCCAGCAAATAGTGGTGAAAGTAACTCTTTGGACACTATATATGTATCAAGGCACGATGGTACAGAACTCCCAACTGCCTCATGCAATCAGTCAAAATCAGGGCACACACTGAGACGGACCAATAGCTTTTCTGGTCCAGTCAGACCCAAACAAGGCCATGATGAAAAGATCTCGAAGGAAGACCTGCCTTTGATTACTAACGAAGGCTCACGCCTCGAGCACGATCATTGCCCAGATTCTCAGCAAGTCTTCAGCGTGGAGGTCAAAGTTCCATTATTTCAGTGGATATACATGAAACAATTCTACCTCAATGATATAGAGGACATGACCTCTGACCTGAAAATGACAGAGACGCAAACCAGGACGGATATCACCCTCCTGCTGAGGGGAGCAGACGCAGCAAACGTTGGAGTATCTCAGGAACGACTGAAAGAACTGGTATATGAAGTAGCAAAGGAATTCACCACCAACGAGCTGTCCCTAGCATCTTTAGGTGTGTCGGACTCAAAAAGTGAGACGGTTGAGTGGCAATGCAGAGCCGTGAGAGAGACATTTGAGAGAGTGCAAATCATCCCGCTGCTAAAGAGCATTTACTTCTTGGGTCCCAAACTAGAATGTTTGGAGGCAATGTCTGCCCTGAAAGAACAGTTCCCCGATGGGACGGGGGGGATAAAGTCACCTGAGCAAGGATGCCTTGACAGGCCTTTTTCTACCACTTCAACAGACTATGGCCCACGCTTCTTGTCAACCAGTTTACCCTCGGGTAATGAAGAGGAGAGAGGCAACGTGACCGCATTCAGGGACTCTCATCATTTACCATCTGATCAGCCACAGTATCTCAAATACACAAAATACAGCAAAAAGGATGGATCTCTGAAGAACGATGCAAATTCATCAGAGGGTATGCATGGTAGTACCACTCAGAATGTGGATAGACAGATTTATGGCGTAGAAGAACGGAAGACACCAAAACCCTCAGATATCAGTCTCAGAGTTTCCCCCATTCAACAGGAAAGATCACCACCACTTTTCAAAGAAAATGGAAATGGATCAGCACCCCGATCAGATAACGACACAAGTCAGACATTTGCGGTCAAGTCATCTGAGAAAAGCCTGCCATCGAGTGCGCTTGCTAGTAAAACACATTCTCCAGCTGGTATTGTCAATCCGCAAAACATCTCCCATGGTGAGGGAACTGCCAAGTCCACATACAACCAAGACACTTTTTTTTTTCAGGACAATCCCGCCTTTTCAGAGGAACACGGAGACGTTAAGCTGACCACTACAACCTCCGGCGGAACGGATGTGTGCCCTTGGTGCAAGGGTAAAGTCAATCCTTACTGTAGCATTTGTCCTAAATCTGAAACGGCAGATCGACAAAGCGCAAGTAAGAAACATCATGAGGGAAATGGGTTCGAAGACCAACCAGAGGATCGCACCGAGGAGGAGTCCTGTCTGTTTTGTCTTTGCGGGACCACAGGGCAGTCTGTGTCTGTGATGGCCTGCGGAGTTGCCCTCTGCCCGACATGCCAAGAGGAAAGCCACTCCGTCTGCAGAGTATGCCGTAAATCTGAAGAGATAGTCCCCGGCATCAGAGGAACAATGACGTTTGCTGAAATGTCCTTAAGTCTGCCGGGGCACAGCAAAGATACGACACTAAAGATCTCTTACAACATCCCTGATGGGATTCAAGGGGTAAGATGCTATTCATAAATTTTTTTTTAAATTAAAATTATTAACAAAAAGTGCATTTCTTCCATAGAATAGTTTATAGTCTGGATATAAATACAGGCTAGATCCTACATAGTCTGATCAGTAGTACTGGAAATTCTTAATCAACTCATAGTCACAGGACTTTTTCTTTTTCTTTTCTTTCTTCTGTCATAGGACTTTGTCGACTAATCAATTAGTTCGTTTAATCGACAAATATGTAAAATTGTGGTTCTCACATGCAGTCATACAGAAGGACCTCACTTAAATCTAGTGTTTTACCAGAGATGTGTTTAATATCCTTCAGTAAATACAGATATTGTATGGAAGAAAAATAAATCATACAAAAAGACTAATTGACTAACAAAGGCTTGGATGACTGAGACATCCCGAATATGAACAATAAACGGGATATACAGTATATGCGTCCTCTCTATATCAACGATGTCTTATTATCGATCATGCAGGAGGACCATCCGAATCCTGGCGCTCCGTTCCGGGGGGGCAGCTTCAGCGCTTACCTGCCGATGAACGAGGCGACTCGCAGGTTGCTGCCGCGACTGGAGAGGGCCTTCGACCAAGGCCTCGTCTTCACCCTGAGGGCCGACGACACGCGAGGTTGGTCTTGGTTGGTCTTGGGCTCCATCCCGCTCAAGACCAGCATTGACGGAGGAAAATCCAGGTACGTTACTGGTACCGCGGTAGTCTCGCAGAGCACATTATGGTACAGTCGTTTATTTCCGTGTCTCTCCCTCATACCGATATAGTCATAGACGTGTTCTGCCGGGATATAGTGGAGGGTAAAACCGACCTAAATGAATTAATAGCGATTAAATATTTTAATCGATTGACAGCCCTAATATATATATGTACACACACACACACACACACACACACACACACACACGGGTCTGACTGCGACCCCCTCTGTCTCCCTACCTCAAATTTTGTAAAAGCAGTATAGTATGACCCCATCTTCCTATGTATTTCCATGGTAAGTAGGATGATAGTTGGTTATACTCTTTACAGGCCAGAGAAAGACTACATATACCCTGGACAATAAAAATAAACCTGAGACTACCTTCAGTGTAGTAGTAGTACATTCTATCGTGTTTTACTTAAAACAATGTTGCCTATTTGCAGGAATGGCTACCCAGACTCAGGCTATCTCAGAAGATTGACTGACTCTCTGAAGGGGATCTGAAGAGGACTAAGGATTCAGGTTCAAACACAATATCAGAAATCCAGCAGTCAAATGAATTGTAATTCTGTACAGACACATAGATAGATGGATAGATATATACTTTATTAATCCCTGCAGTGAAATTAAGGCATCATAGCAGCATTGCAAGATAACTGATAAACATGGATTTTATATGCAGTATATGGGAAAAATCAACAGGGGAATTAAAGATTATGGTCGATTTTATATGCAGTATATGGGAAAAATCAACAGGGGAATAAAAATGAAGGTAGATTTGATATATATTGGAAAAAAATAGAAGGGGAATAAAAAATGAAAGGGGGAAATATATACAATTATGAACATGGCGAGTAGCAATGTAAGAAGATGTAAACAATACAGCGCAAATAAGATGATTATGGACAGGTACTATAATAATGGACAGAATGTATAGATAAAAACATATAGATAAAAAAAACGATAGTAATATTTTGCCAGCAAGTTTGCAGGAATATAGAGATTTCAAGCAGATACCAGACAATAATAAACATTTGATAAAAGGATGTTTGCAAATATCCAGATTTACAGTATACTGCCTGTACAGGTGGCAGGTAGTTGTAATGTAGTAGGTAGTAGCATAATGGAAGTCGTCTTTGAAATGCTTTATAGTATAATACATAATATTTTCAAATGAGTGAGAAATACTTTCTGAATACTTGGAAATAGATTGATTGACTCAAAATTCAAGTACATTACCTTATGTTGTAATCATAGCTATATTAATTTGATGTTGATGTTGAACAAAAAAATTGTACAACTTTAAGAACTCCTAACGTATACAGTACAATGTTGACTTGTGAATAAAGCAATTAATTGGTGATTTTCTAAGGCTTTTTTGTGAGGTATTCCCAAGTTTAAAAAAATACATAAATTAAAAAATTTTTTAACAAATTTGAATATATTTTCTGAAAGTAATAATATAATTGAATAATTAAATAGCGTATATAATTTGGTATACTTTTTATGTACTCAGAATGTATACTAAAGTTGTGTTCAATTGAAACCACTTAAGTTGTACTTAGTGTGCTAAAAGCTGTACTAAGATGTGCTTACATATATTGAAATTATACTTTTGATGTATTTTTAGTTACATTTGCTTACCAACATAGTACACGTTTAATACGTTTACGAAAGTACAACTTAAGTTTGATGAACTTCTCTTGTTTTTCTTAAGTGTACTGTGATGGCTCAGCTTGTACATGGCCACTTCTCCACTATCCATTCACAAAAGCACATGTTCAGATTTTCACCATGGTCCGCCCCTTGACTATGCACCCCAGCATCGTCAAACCGTCATAGTGCTCATCTTACACTTATATTAGTGAATACAGTATATTACTGTATGCTAAACATGTGCTTTTTTTAATTGTTTTTAGTGCTATTATTAGTATAATTTAGAATTAGTACATGAAAGCACAGAAGTACCAAAAATACATTGCAAGTATACTCTCAGAAAAGTATGTATGGGTAGAAATATACTTTTAACACACTTAATATACAAAAAATATACTATACGATACACATTTTTGACTTTTTTACTTTGGTAATCTCAACTGTTCCACAGCAAGACGCTGAAGGGAAATCAGTAACTGAGGTTACTGTTTTTGCTGAACATTCTATTGAGTAGTAGCTTTAGCTGGCCACAGGGTGGAGCCATTGATTTAATGTAGAAACAGACGTCAAGTGAACTTTAAAGGGGAACACACCACCCGATTTAAGAATTCATACATGTTATCCCTATGGTCTAAGACACTCCAATAATATAGTGATATAGTGAATAGTGAACATGAACAACTCTCTCAAATCTGAAAACCAGCGTGATAAAACTCAATCTTGTGATGTCATCAGGTATATAGTCTGAAGCTTCTCCATAGACAGTGAATTTAAAGGTGGTAAAGGTGACACTGAGAACACCCAGGGGAATGTTCTGGGTATACGGGTACATTTTCTGTTTCAGAGCTGAGAACACTACTATAAAATAAAGCTATATGCGTATATAAAAAGTATCGTATTCATTGTCAATGGAGCAGCTCCAGGCTTTTATACCTGATGACATCACAAGTTTGAGTCTGAGTTGAGGTTTCTGGCTTTGGGAGAGAGCAGCTCATGTTCACAAATATTGATATTGAAATATTGATACTTTCCTACACCATGGGAATAAATTCTTAATTAGGGCGGTGTTCCCCTTTTCAAGGTGCAGAGATTCCACACAAGAACTTGGGCTAAAAACATTTCAGAAACCTTTGTGACATGTTTTTCTTTTATATCTTCTGTTAAAGACTAAATCTTTAATGTATTTGACCGTATACATTTTGGCTGTATGCACATAGATTTGCGAAGACTTGGACTTTCATAACTCAAAATACCAATGACATTTTTGCCAATGTTTACAAATATAAACAAAACTTCTACTGCATCAAAATGAATTTAAGAATGAAAGGAATTCTCAGGGTGACCCGTTTGTTTACGTAATGGATTACAGATTGCACCTTTAATGTGAATCTATGCGTTAAAAAATATATATAGAAATGTGCCGATTCTGATTCTGTCTTGGACCCCAAGAAGGTAGCTCCTCATTAAACTAAAGATACAGTATGAAGAGGACAACAGCATTAAGTTATGGTAAGCATTGTGGAATACAATTTATTCTGTAAACAAACATGCACAGTAGGTAAGGCATCGGCTAGCACAACAGGAATGCATCTTTTTTTTTTTTATGAAAGCAGATATTTAAAAACACCTTTACATTTAAACAAGCTCCTGCCACAGTTACATAGATACAAACAATATACATATCTATATATATATATATTTATAAAATTGACGAAAGCATGGGATGTTTTGCTTGAATGCCTTTAGTTAGCGAACTTTATTGTTTATTTTGGTCACAATATTCCTTCACAGAAGAACAGCGTAGTGATCTCTCACTCACTTAAAATGAATAGTTTCTCAAATATTTTGCATGTAGGAATTAACAGGCTCCAAAATACTGTTCCAAACTATCACTTTGGTTCTTTGGAAGTGTGGATGATATCTGCATGTGGTCTAAAAACGGTCATTTTAACAGCCTGTACAAGTGAAAGTCACTGACAGTGATACTAAACATGGTAATTCATATATTCCTGTACATTGCATGCATTTCCGAATGCGACAGACCTTTGGGGGTGGGGCGGGAGGTTGATTTTTGATTGATGTTTGATTGACATCTTCAAAGTACCCACGCATCACAGAGTACGGTTCAAATTTGAAATGTATCGCACATTTCTTCGGGTATTCGCCCTCAAGTGCAGATATTTTCCAGGAAGAAAACAATGGAAATTGTTTTTGTGAGGGTTTTTTTGACACATAGTAATAAATAGATTAGCACTAGGTGTGGACAAAAGGGCTAAAATGGAGGGAAATTTTTTTGGGAATGTTTTTATATTTTATTTTTTTATTTCATGGGATCTTTAAACTTCACTAACTTGACCTTCAGCAGCCAGCATAGATGGATCCCTGGCCGGCAGTTTGATAGGCGAGGCCTGCTTACACCACAGACAACGGTAAGCAACTAACATGCTTTTATTGTTCATATTACTTTTACAAACTTACCGAATAACTAAAAGAAACTGAATTTACATCACATGTTATTTTCCAACCAATCAATTGCTAAAAGAATGCAACCCCGAAGCTCAATGTTAATCCGAAAGACAAATGCCATTCATTTTCCTCACTTCTACATGGGCTACATGAAACAGTCAAATAAGTCAAATTTAACTTACTCACCAGTATGCTTTTGAATCGGCTATATTGGTAGCGAGGGTATCCATAATATTCAAGCAGACGACTGGTGGGTTTGAGACTTGGTAAACTTGGTCTTTCACCCAGAGAAGAAGTTTACAGCGTGAACAGTATATCTATGACACACTAAGACTGCTCACATGAGCGATGTGATAGCCAATGCAAAACTTAACATAATGTTTCCCGCCATTAATTGGGACCAGAGGTGCAAAAGCTTAGCAGCGTGAGTCCGATTCCCGTTCCAAATCCACGCCAGGTCTTACTTCGTACTGAAGAGGAGGGAAACTGCACAAACCTAACCTAAGTTTCTCAGGTCACTGAGAAAAACAAACGGGGAAAAAAGAAAAAGAAAAAAAAAAAACGGCGAAAAACATTTTCTATAAAATGACATTCCTTATCTTTGGACAATGGAACAAGGTGTTAGAGGGAGAGAGTTTGATTGCAGACAAAGAGGAATGCAAGAGTGACTCAGAGCGATCTAAGCTGGCGTGGTGGGTATAGGGAGGCAATCTCTCTCTCTTTTTCTCTCTCTCTCTCCCTCCTCTCTCCCTCCTCCTCCCCTACAGCATTGAATTACAGCCACAGCTGGAAAAAACATCTGCTCGTTCATCTGATGTCAACCATTTGAAATCATTCATCAAAGCAACTGGATTCTAATGCGCTGAAAATGAATGCAGCATCAAACCTTGATAATTCATTACCATGTACTGTACTGTACCATGTATGTGTATTGAACCGAAATACGCGTTATGTGTAATAATATAAGGAAAATGACAAAAGACAATCAAGCACCTCACGTTCATGGCACAGCTTGGAAGAGTAGTTCTGGACTTAAAGCTCTTGTATGTAGTTTTTAGGGAAGGAAAAAAATGACCTCTAGAATAGTTAGTTACAAATGTTTAGAATCACAAATCCAAGAAATTACCTTTTGAAACCGTGTTGACCCAACATCAAACTTAGAAGATCCTGCTTCGAAACTGTTAATGTGGTGGGAGGGTAGAAGGAACACCACAGCCAATCAGATCATTTCTAGCATCATACAGTGTTCCAGGGATCCAGGTTTCCTCTTGGGAGATCGTAAGAGCAAAGAGGAAACCTCCAGCCTTTGTAATGCTGCTCCAAGCGCTTGGAGCTCAAGGTCAGCACATTGTTTGGAATGGAACAATTCAGGGGTGTTTGATAAGGTAAAGGAAGTTTCACTCTCAACTAACTGATGGTAGAGTTGTCTTGAAGACAGTTTGCTTTGAATTTGGAAACAATAAAATGTTTCTTATGTCTCTTACATAACTTCCTGTGCATAACTCTTATGATTATAGACTTCTTAAGTGTTGTCGTCATTTCTCCTATTTATCAGTAATTTTGTCCTTTATACTGCATTTGGGGTGAGAGGTAAAGTGATGTAAGGATTATATGTTTTGCTAGCTAGCCTCATTTTGCAGTCATTACGCCCCCCCACTACGAGCATTCATTGGGACTGCTGACGTCGGACCTGAGCTGCAATGTTAATGCTTTTTTTATAATTTTTTTTTATTTCTTATAAACTGCGACTTTCGAAATTCAAAATCCCCATATCAGGGGAGAGAAATCACGCCTTATCAGAGAGAGAAATCGATATTAGAAGTTAAAGAGCCTGTATGAACCACAGACGAAGCTAGTTTAATTAATAATAAATAATTAATGAAATAATATTCCCCCCAAAAAAAAAAGTGAAATTGAAAAAATAAAAAACATGTGAGCAGTCTATTAAATAACCTTACCAAACCACCCAAACAATTTCAAACAAATAATACCCTAAGTAAAATTGCAGCAAAACAGAAGCAGAACAACACAACATCTAAACCCTAAACTCTCCATTCCACTGCAGGCTACACAACATACGACCATCAAAAGGACCAAACATACCACACACACTCCACAGTATTCACAAAATCTCAATAGTTTCTTTTCAAGGATGGATCCTATACTTAAATACTCATACAGTACGATATCCCATAGTTTTAAATACTGAACGAACCATGCTCTTTTATCATATCCATGGAGATAGACTATATTATATGATATTTGATTTATCGCTATGGTTATACCACTAACTCATGCTGGAAGCAGAATAGCTCTTTTACTCCCTCAGTAGTTATAACTCCCATGCTCTTCATGTCACCACGTCAAGAATCATAACTGATTTAAAGGGGACATATTATGGAAAATGGGTTTTGCCTGGTC
This sequence comes from Parasudis fraserbrunneri, assembly GCA_900302295.1. Taxonomy (NCBI): domain Eukaryota; kingdom Metazoa; phylum Chordata; class Actinopteri; order Aulopiformes; family Chlorophthalmidae; genus Parasudis; species Parasudis fraserbrunneri. The sequence continues at coordinate 3,853 of OMKL01154301.1, read as the reverse complement.
TTTGTATGGATTTGGCAGTCTCAAATGGTATTTAGCTGCAAGGGGGGAAATTATGTATGTGCTCCTTGCCCTTTGGCCAGGGTTTGAAGTCTTCAGATTAACAAGCCTAAACAAGCTATTCATGATGTCACAAGGGGATGGATTATCTTTGATTAATCGATTAGCTGTGCTTTTTGGAGCCAGGAACACTGCTTACCTAATGTACTGCCCAGTTTGTATACATTTTTTACTCTTGGGTGTGGGGAAACCAGGCAGGGAAGGAATAATTTATTTAGAATTTGGTGTGTGGTACACCCACCAAAAAAGGTATGTTCAATACAAGGGAAGAGAAATAAAGAAATCATTAAAATTAGATTTAGACTAGTTCTTTTGCAACAACAAAAAAACATGTTACACAGATTCAAGGAAGTCATATAAAGTTGTTGACAATTAAATTGACTGATGGAAAATAGTATTGTAGTTACAAAGTTTTAGCACTTTTTTGGGGTGCACCAAAAATGTCTGGGAATGTGACAGTTGTCTGAGGGAGCCACGTGAAGCTGCAGACTCACAGAACCCAGCTCTCCGGCTGACCCGCGGATCCCAAAGCTCTCAGGTCCCGGGACAGAACTTGTTTATAACCCTAACCCTCACCTTAACCCTAACCCTAACCTGAACCTTAACCCGACACGTCAGACCCGTGGAACGTGATATGAAGTGATATTAGATCACATTATTTGATATTGATCTAGCCATGGATCTAGGATCGATCCAATAAAACGTGTAGAATAAAACGTGTTTCGGTTACACGTTAACTAAAACAGCGTAAGATGCATTTGTTGGCGAGACATCGACATAACAGGTAGAATCAACAGAGGTGCCGGGAGGAGGAAGAAAGCGTGCTTGCATAATGTGAAAGGCCTTGAGAGTACGGTTCTATGAGACTGCATCCGTGTGATGTCATATTGACGTGCTTTCATTATGAAGCATGAAAAAGGGAGCTGTTTCAGGGTGTGTTTTTTCCCCCAGCCCAGCCATTTATTTGTATTTCCTTTATTTAAATGTGGTGCTCTTACAGCTCTGCAGAGGATGACTTAAGTGTCTGCGGAATAAAAGGCACTTGAAGACTGCAGTGCTGGAAGCCATGCAGCTAAAGCCTGTTGACAGAGCACATTTCATCCCAAACCTCAGACTACAAACAGACTCAAATCACTCGTTGAAACAATGGCCTGGCGACTCGATGTTGAACACACCTCAGACCTGTCAATGTTATCTAAAACATTTTTACTAACCAAACTAATCAAACTAGTTTAAAGCTGCAACAATTTCCTGACCGCATTTTTCACATTTTCAAAACTTCTTATGACCACCTGCCATCAGAAGGTCTCATTGAGTCATGGTGTCCTACTGATCAACCCTGAGCCACCAGCAGCCAGTCTGTTGTTATTCCATCATTTCTTTGTTGTCAAAACCCGGACCATGCTTTAGTTCCGCCTATTTTTCAACCATTCTATGAAAGCATCCTTGTAGTTGATAAACCTATGCATTAATAAATTACTTTTTTCAGCGAATCTCTTTAATTCTGTCAATATTGTGCGGTCAGAACAGTGTTATGTTTGTAGGTGGAGTATTTAATGTTCGCTGTTGGCCATTTTGGCCATTGTCACCTTGTTCAACAACCAGGAAATGCCCCAAGAGGCAGTTGTATTGAAGTTGATAAATCTAGTAATCTATGCATGAAAACGATAATGTTTTTCAGCAAATCTTAGTTGCAACAAGTTTGTGCAAGCAATGCATTGTTATGTTTATACGTGATGTATTTACGAGTCTTTCATGGGAGAGAGGGAGGAGGGGGCGATTTGTTTATTTATGTCTCATTACTGCCCTCTAGTGGTCAGAAAAATGTTATTGCAGCTTCAACTAATTCAACATCATTCACTGAAGAAAGCAATGTCAGACTGGGTTGCCTCTTCACACAAAACTTTGCACAATCATTTCCTGTGAACCCAGACCAGCGAGTCACCACTTGGGTGGTAATTGTAATCCATTACAATTACTTTAAGAAATCATCATTATCATAGTACAGATACTTTTGAAAGAAAAGAAAAGCGATACAGGTGAACAAGTCATCTAGATTGTGAGATTAGAGCCATAAATTTGGCACCGCCTGAAATAATGGAAATACTGATGATAGATGATAATAACACTATTCAAATAATAGCCTATTAATAAGAATACAAATGAGAAGAATATAGTTTAGCTGCATATTATGTAGATTTTGGAAGAAAAGTAATCTGAAAGTAACGACGTAATCAGATTACATGAGTGAGTTTGCGTATTCTGGCGGAATTTGAAGGGGGGGCGATCAGTAAATCTGCGATGTATTAGGCTACAATTTGAAAGTAGCCCTCACAAACATTGATCATCGTTGCTATTCCAACTAACACCTGGGTCAGTATTTGGGGTCAAAAATATGACGGTGACGAATAGTCAGAGGATTTTCTGACTCGTTTAATCAACTAATCTGTACAATACATGTTCCCACATTGTTGTGCTGTAAATTAATTAAATGATGTCAAATGATCTCTTGGCATCTGGCATTGATCAAAGACAGAGGAAAAACACATCTGTGAAAGCTCTTATGAAGCTAGAGAGGTGCATATATATATATATAAATATACATATATATATATGCCTAAAATCCTCCAGCAATAAGTCATGCAATGTGAAAATCATTCAAAAATGTCTTATCAACTAAAACCATCTTAGTTGAACAAGACCGCACTCCTACGCAGAGCTGCCTCTGTGCCTGTACGTCACACAGCCCTGCAACACAGCCCTGACCCCAAGAGCCTTATTCCTGGGACAAAAAACGGACAAAGAAATGTGGTCATGACTTTGCATTGCATGTATGCATAGCATCACAAATAACCAAATATTAAGCTTGTCTGAATATTTGTGAGTGATGCAGTGATGTAGTTGTCGGAGAAAAAAAAAAAGTAAGTAGACTGTATTTTCTACGTAAGGAAACTATGCCACTCATTTTCGATTCTTATTTGTAAAGTCGGCTAAAAAGGAGAGAGGGAACAATTAATATAATATTATAAATTCAAGGTATATTAAAAGTATATAAACTGTAATGCCATCAAACAGCGACTTCTATGCAAAAGAGCCCTGCGTGGCATTGCGCTTTGTTTACTTTTTTGTTTTGGTCTGACGTATGGGTTGGAGTTTAGTGACTTATTATACAGTGAATTTCTCCAGACCTCTCTTGGTAGAGCCTGAGGTGTGGCCAGCAGGAGCAACCCCTCCCCCCTACAGCCAGCACTATAAAGATGTGCATGCTAGTCTACTGTCCGAAGGTCTCTTTCTTATCTCACTGGAGCTCTCTGGACTCGGAGCTAGGGCGAACTAGGACAAGGACAATGGACTCTCACTAATTAGGAAGTCTCTGCCTTTATTGCTTACAATTTAGCAGTAAATGTGTGTATTAATTGCTTCTGAGATGTACAGCGTGTTATGAAGCCGCATTTCATCACAATGTACTTGTGCGATGTAACGACAATAAATTGAATCTCATCTCATCTCATCATCTATACCCACTGAAATCCAATCCACACATCAGACAACAACAAAAAAAAACGTGCAGTACCATGTTGTCATCTTTTGCCTAGAGGTCGCTGTTTGACGACATTACAGATTCTACCTGTAAGGGGAAATAATATGAGAATGGAGTGTGCAATGAGACCCTACAGACCGATGAGAAGACTAATGAATTCAAGGGGAAATCCTACAATATACAACATACATATTGCACTACAAAACATATGATACATTCTGGAAAATACTGACAAATTCAAACGGAGCGAAGCAT
>OMKL01154295.1:3070-14127 GCA_900302295.1 Parasudis fraserbrunneri | reverse complement strand
AAGATGAAAGCGGAGATAGAATCAAGAGGGAAGAAAAGGAATGGAAAGTTTTTGAAAAGAAAAAGAGAGACAGCGGGAGACAGCAGGGCAGGCAGGAAGGGCGGGAGATAGGGACTATAGTCACACACTCAAGTTCTGGAAGACTATACTTTTGTGGAAAGTTTATGAGCAATGTGTTTATCTGTGTACAACTCGTAAGGCCTTTCCTTTTCTTAGATAAGAATTCATGGAGAATTATACAGTATCTTTTTGTCTCAGGGACTTTTATTGCCCCAACTGACTACTGTAAGGCAGCCACTGTCTTGAAGGCAGCCAACTGCCATTCTGCCCTATTCTGCACGCAGCCAACCATTAGTATGATCTACGCAAAGCTCTCCCATAGCCTGAGAGAGCGCCATAAAAGTAACCATATACTATAGGCTACTGACGTCCATCATGACCAAATTAGTTTGAATGAAAATGTGGCAATAACTTTGAATTAAAATGCATGTATACTATAACAAATAACCAAATCTTAAACTTGCTATCTGTAATATTTAATCCTTTGGAATGAGGATCATATACACTCAACCACATACAAATAATGTGGAATAAGCATATACACACACAAAAAGAGGAGCGCCAGTTAGACACACCCATCACATTATGTGCTTCAGAGCACAACTTTGTCCTTTTGCCGATAAGCTAGCATAGGCTACAATGGCTGGTACCTACGAGTGTCATCTCTCCAATGATACCTTTATCTTCTTTTTAGGTTTAAAATTGAGCCTGCTATGGTCATCATGGTTCTACAAGCTGCTGCTACTGATAAATTGGCAGATTTACTTGCCCAATATAATAATTCAGAGATGCTAACTATACTCTTAAGTGACTTTAAGCTAAATTGGTTAAGTAATGTGTAACTTTTTTTCATGATCTTCATCACAGTGATATTCATTACACTTGTGAAATACCAGATGTTGAATTAGCACTGCAGTATTTTATAAAGGTCTTCCTTTCAGTTGTAAATAATAAAGCTCCCTTAAAGAAATTCAGAATAAAAGACAGGTCAAATCCTTTGTTTTCATCTGATCTATCAACCCTTTATAAAGAAATAAATAAAGCCTGGACTCTTGCCAGACGCAGGGCAGGGATGACTGATCCCATTGGCTTCAGAAGTTTAGACTAGCCCCTCAAAATGAATGGAAGTGAATGAGGAGCCTGACACCTGGGAGGAATGGTGTTTTTTTTGCCACGGGAGTTCTCCTCAGTCACCAGACTAGCAACCTGGATGCTGCACTCATTGTAGCTGGCAATCTTAACCAGGCGAACCTTAAGAAGGTGATGCCAATCTTTCACCAGCACATGGGCTGCATCAGGAGAGGAACTAAAACACTGGACCACTGCTATTCTCTGTTTAAAGACAGATACAAAGCTCAGACTCTTCCTCCGTTCGGAAAAAGTGACCACTCGACCATCTTGCTGTGGAAAGCGTATGTAAACAAACTGCGCCATGCGCCTCCGGTTTCCGAGGGAAGTCATGCATAGACGTCATTGACGACGACACCTCGATTGACGACATCAGTGAGTATACAGAGTCTGTACTGGATTTACTTGGTAAAACGATGGAAGAAACTGTACCCAGTCATTCTTAAGACATTCCCTAACCAGAAACCTTGGATTAACAAAATCATCCTCAATGCTCTGAACATGCACACTGCTACTGTACATACAATACAGGACTAGAGACAGGCATCATGAATGATTACAAAGCAGCCTCATATAATGTGAGAAAAGCAGTGAGGGAGGCAAAACGGAAATACGGGGAGATGGTGGAATCACAATTTCAACAGTGTGATCCTAGAAGCATGTGGCAAGGATTAAGATCAATGATGGATTATAAAGTGACTCATCTCCTCTCACCTTCTACACAGGCACACCCCAGGGCTGTGTTCTGAGCCCCCTGCTGTACTCCCTGTACATGCATGACTGCGTGGCACTTTTGACTCCAACAATGACGAAAAGGCCTACCTGGAAGAGGTGGGGTGCCTGACTTAGTGGAGTCAGGACAACAACCTTCTCCTGAATGTCAGTAAGATGAAAGAGATGCTAGTGGACTATGGGAGGAAGCTGGGGAGGACCTACACCCCAGTGGAGAGGGTGGACAATTTCAAATATCTTGGAGTCCATATCACCAAGGACCTGAAATGGACAATAAACACAGACACTGTGGTGAGGAAGGCACGGCAGAGACTGTATCACCTCAGACGTCTGACAAAATTCCGAGTGTCTCCCCAGATACTTTGGAATTCCTATACATGCAAAATCGGAAATATCACTGCCTGGGAACAGCACCATGCAGGACCAAAAGGCCCTGCAGAGTGTGGTATGGCCAGCAGAACGAATCAGAGGAGGTGCACTCCCACACCTCCAGGACACCTATACCAGGCAGTGCAGGACCAAGGCCAGGAGAATCTTGAAGGATCCCAGCCAACTCGGACAACAATAAGGCCAACTCGGAGAGACTAAGGAGGAGTTTCTACCCTCAGGCCATCCGGAATCTGAATGAGGACATTGCCTAGGCCTGCTTATTGTTCCCAACAGGATGCCCCCCCATCTGTTTAACTCAACTGTACAATCCATCTGTGCATATCCTTGTATATATTGGACGGCTCATTCTGTTTGGTTTACCTTCTTTCATTTCTCTTATGTTCTCTTTAAAGTGCCCACAAATGTTATTAATATTACGAATGTGATAAGTTTCCGAAAGAGGAAGGAGGATTTTGATTTGAACATTGACCAAAGATAACAGCAAAATGGAGAATGACAGCAATGTTATGAGTGAATTAATGAAAGAATCATTGCATTTATGTAGCACCTTTTTAGACACTTAACACTTCGACACTTTTAGACACACATCGCTGTAGAGTGGAAATTGTTTCCTCCACCACCAATGTGCAGCACCCAACCTTGGGCTATGCAGGCTCAATGGCTGCCATTCATAGGACGACAGTTTTATAAAATCCTAGGTGGGAAGGGGAATTATTTTAAAATCAATGATATTTTTGTATGGAGTTTTTGTATGTATGCCTCCATGCCATTTTTTTTGTTTTTTGGCATGCACTGAAACAGCTTTACAGACCATCCATGACACATGAGGTAAAAAATATTCATCTCAGGCACTCACCTCTATTATCAGTCTGTCAGAATATGTATTCAACTCTGTTGTATTATTGTTTAGGAAAATGACAATGACAACCCATGAATGGAAAAGCCTTGTATGCAAACTGCCATTTCCCTTTCTTTCTTTCTCTCTCTCTGTCTCTTTCTCTCTCTCTCTCTCTCTCTCTCTCTCTCTACTCTCTCTTTCCCATGTGTGCGAATGATTAAGACTGTTTAAAAATATATAAATACATTAAAAAAAAACTTTAACAAAAAAAACATTCAAACCCAAACTACAAATCAATCCTTCAAATGTCAGAGCAAACAATAAGAGCATATTTCTGTGAAATGTAAGAGGAAAATGTGTATACCATATAATTGCAATGAGACTTCATTGCAATTATTCATTCATTGCCCTCTCAAGAGATATTGGTTCCATATTCACCACAAATGGAGGGCTTTGTGTAAAAGTTCCTTCATTTCAGAAGATGCTTGTTGTTTGTAATTGTAGGATTTGGCACTCATTCTCCTTCAATTACACACAAGTTCTTGGATGTTTTCCAGTTGTGTGTGGTAATGTTCGTATCATGTGGCCTCAATGCTTTTAAAAGTTAGCACACCTTCATTTAATAGAGATCCTCAGAGTGGGCAATACAGCTTGAACATGGAAAAAATACTCAAGCACACTGGTATTCTTGCTTTTTTGCCTTTTTTTCCAGATAGGTTTTTTTATTTTCCAGATTTATAATACAACGAAAGCAATATACAGAGACACTAACAGGGCAGGATATATCACATTAAAGCCCCTGCCCCCCTTGTGTTTTGATGATTACCTCTCACCGCCTGGGTTCAAAATGTGGATATCAAAAAACTTTATATAAATACAAATCTATCCAACATAGGCTTATATAATTGCCATCATGGCCTTGTGGACCAGCAATCTGCACCATGTTTGTTCAACACTGACATGATTAGACTCAAAAAGCCTATGTGGCCACTGCTCAGATCTTGAAGAACCAATGTTGCTTGCTCCATAGATACCAAATCCAAATAATATTTAAGCCAGCTGTCTATATCGAAACAATTCAATTTCCTCACCTTCCAGTTAATAAGTCTGTTTCACGGAGAGAAAGGCTAATCCAATCAAGTGTTGTAATTCTTTTGAGGTTACTCAGTCTACCTTACTTCCAAGTATGTTGGACATAATGGGAAATTTATATCCAATATTTTGTACAAAAAATCTTTCACATTTACCCAAAATCTTCTTACCTCTGGGCAGCACCACAGTTGATGCATAAAAGTACCAGTCATCCCACAGCTATGCCAGCAAATATCTGAAAGATTATTATAGGTGATATACGACCTAAACAGAATCTTCATTTGTATAACTTTATACCTCACACAGTGCAAAAGATAGTTTGAACGACTCAGTATAGCTTCCCACTGATCTGTTGTGAGAGGTACACCCAGATCTTTCTCCAAAAAAGGTATGGCATAATAATCTATACAGTTTAGAGACAGTTCCTCTGTCAGTGGCTGAATCTTTTAATTGAATATCAATAGTTTAATTATTACCAAGAGTAATGTTTTTATGTGTGCAATTGCACATAGATGTGCAATAGATTTCAGCTACAAATATTGGAAGAAGTTTGAATTATTTAAACCGAAATGCATCTTCATGAAAATGTATTATGTCTATCCTTTAGTAACTGATCCAGCTCAGAAATTTTTTTTATTTTGCCATGTCATTAGAAAGATGGTTAACAATTACAGAAGTGACTGCACAGTCCTAGCTCCGACGCGATCCCTATTGTAGCGAGCATTGACTCTCTGACCTCTCCACTCTCTTCTTCCATAGACTATTTAATTAAACCACTAAATGAACAGCTCCCATCCTATGTGAAAGATACTGGTCATATCATTTCTATTGCTGAGTCTTTAGAACCTATGTGCCTAATGAGGGTGGCATCCAAGCAGTGGAACACTTTCTATTACAACGTCCCTCTGAATCTACACCATCTAACTCCTGTATCATCACCCTGGCTGAAATAGTTCTCACTCACAATTACTTCCTGTTCCAGGATGACTACTTCTTACAGAAGACAGGAGTGGCCAATGGGTTCTCCAATGGCTCCAACATTATGCAGGTCTGTGTGTTGGTTATCTAGAGAAGACTAAGATTTTCAATTTGTAATGCCCAACATTGTTCTCTGGAAAAGATACATAGATTATATTTGTATTTTGTTTTGTGGTAGTCACACGTGGTACTTGAACAATTTAACAGCTTTTTCTTCTTTGTAAATGCATGCTCAGATCATTTGAAATTTACTATGAACTTTGATACATATGCAATCAGTTTTTTGGATCTCATGATTATCAGGGATGATGACAATTTGTTATACGCTGACTTATACAAGAAACCCACTGATCGCAATAGCCTACTCAGGGCAGATAGCTTTCATCATCTTACTTTACAGAACAGTTTACCCTATACAGCCAGTTCTGTAGGGTGAAAAGAATCTGTAAGACCAAGAGGGAGGATAATGAAAAGGAGTGGGCCTAGTACAGACCCTTGGGGAACACCTTGTGCGGCTGTGGATGTGACAGAGGAGTGGTTATGTAGTGTGATCTGTTGATTAGTAGTGGTGTTGAAAAAAATTAATGCAAATCCAAAACAGCAGCTTAATAAAGAGATTATTTGTAGCATCAAAAGCAGTTGACCTACAACTATGACCCAAAGAACCACTATTAACTGTTATTATCAGAAGCCAAAGAGTCACTAAGCATCTTTCCCACTCAGAGCGCACTCACCAACCACCCATCCGACTTGTAACCTCAACTGCTATTTATGTGGGTGTTTGTCATTTTGAATTCAGAGAAAAAGAAAACTGAGGCAAGGCAATGTGAAGGGGAGAGGAAATAAGCAACATAAACGTCCAGGTGTGGTCCTCAGTTGGAGAAGAGGTACTAATCCTATGGACTGGGGTGAAAAGAAAATAATAAGAGATTATTATAAATGAAAAAGCACAGCCTACCTCCACTCATTTCCTTAATGGCACTGGGGCCCACATGCCCTGCTGCCATGGCTGTCAAAAGTGGCCAAAAACCCAACCGTGATGGCCAGTTTCCTCCCATCCTAGCATATCACATCCTGTGACCCCCAGCAGCGGTAGCATTTAACCTTTTCCTGTATGCATAGAGCTGCTGGTTCCGCTTTGAAGCCTTGCTGGCATATAGATAGATGATGTTAATTAAAGCCTGATTAAATTGATGTCTATCGAATACTGGCATGTTTGTCTGTTGCTCTGTCAGTCTGGACACTTAATCACTGGCTGTCATGGTGTCCAGGGATCAAAGACACTGCAATTTATCAACAGCAACTCAAAATATTCCCAGTGGGTCATCTTTTAGGAGCCACCTCCATATATCCACACCCCACCCTCACTCTGGAAATCACCAAATTATTAGGTTATTAGGGATGGTGGTTCCTTAAGGGGTGGATGGTAAAGAACTATGACTACCAACTACTCCTCTATTCTTAAAAAGCAACAGTAGCAATAATGAAGTGTGTTGGTCTGATTTTCCATTGAGTTCATGAGCTAGGGTGTCTGGTGAAATACAAGAGAAATATACTATGCTATGCATGTACAGCCTTGCATGAACACTATTTCTTATTCATAAATCTACAGTCACTCTGTCCTTGGTAATATTCTAACATAATTGCTACTGAGCCCCTCAAGTGTGGTGTAGAAGCTTGTTGTTGGCTGCTTAGCTGGTTGCAAATTGAATCCCATATGGCAACATTAGTGTTAGGAACCTGGCAGACTATGCACCGATATATTTTCCCTATACAACACTACTTTCAAGTTCACCCAAGGGTAGCACTAGCAACAACTTAATAACATAGATATGTGCCATAGTCTTCCCATGCCTTTCTCTAGTGTGTTTCTCTCTCTCTCTCTCTCTCTCTCTCTCTCTCTCTCTCTCTCTCTCTGTCTTTCTTGTGTAACTGCAATGAAAAAAGTCAGAATGAAGATCGCAAAAAGAAACATTTGAATTAAAATCTGTAACCTATTAAGTAGGAATTGCTGTGTAATGTGCTGTGAAAATAGATGATAATGGCTACATGGAATTTGAAAAACTGATGATGACTCATGCAGGCTTTATTGTCATCTTCACTACCATTCATTAGCTGCCTCCGTAGGAAAACACTCAAACACAATAGCCCAGTGGATGACTGAAACTGCAGGGAAAGGATTTGTGGCCATTTCCTCAACTCAAATTCACAATCAGGCAGGTGAAGTCCATGTTCACAAGGTCATTCTGCGAAGTGCTAGCCCAGGTTAGCAGTTTATTTTCCATTCTTGCTCATGATATGGTAGCCCTATTCAGAAAGCGCATTATGTGAGGTGTTCTTCCTCTTATTAGTCAGAAACGTTACCAATTAAACATGTACGTAGTAAATAACCTTGTCAGAGCCATGATTTCCGAAGCAGAGAATATACTGTATTCTCCCAAAATTATCCCAGTTCAGGGTGTTATCTGTTCAAATTCCTTGTTCCAAACTGACTCAACAGCTAGAGATCTATCCTTCATTGTATTTAGAGTAGGCCTATCATATAAAAATGAAAATTATTATGTTAGGCAATTACAGCTATTATTGTCATTGTTTTTTCCCTCCTCTTGTATGTAATTTTCTGCTTTTGTTGCCTGTTCCCTTGATGGTTTTTCTAAATTTATTTTATTGTTCATTGTTTTACAACCACACTGTTCTAAGATGAAACTCTCTTATGGATAGAGGAGAGGTGTTGAAGTGGGTATTTGCTTGTGCGGGGGTTGGATGGGGATGCGGACGTGAGTGCATGTGTGTATCTACGATTGTTGATGAATGCAGATATAAATGTGGTTGGTAGACTGGTTGAGTGACAAAATGAATGAAGAAAGAGTTTATTATGGGAAAGTTTTTGAAACATTTTGGGAAATACACTTATTTGCCATCTTCCTCAGAATCAGACAAGAAGATTGATATCAGCTTCATCTCTGTGTGTCCAGTAGCCCCAGAGAAAGGTCCAGGTGCATGCTAGCCTAACTTAGCACAAGGACTGGAAGCAGTAAGGAGCAGCTAAACTAGCTCCATCAAAAGTGAAGAAACACAACTACCAACAACTCCAAAACTACCAACAACTCCAAAACTACCAACAACTCCAAAACTACCAACAACTCCAAAACTGACGCACAGAGATGAAACTGATATCGATCTTCTTGTCTGACTCTGGGGAAGATGGCAAATAAGTGTATTTCCCAAAAAGAGTTTTCCTTTAACAACTACTATGGTGGGTGTACTTTGGTAGAAAATAGTTCTCAATGAAACTGTTCACAACAAGACACGAGACATTGCTACTGAGTTTTTCAAATGTATTTGAAAAAACCAATGCCATTCAGCTCCTTGTATTGGAGTGACAGCAGACATCTCTACATCAGATATCTCCGAAACTCTGCAAATTACACTGAAACAATCAGCATGGATAAGAAGCGTTCCACGAACAATGCTACTTTACATCAGAGCTGTGCGTATACAGTATGAAGGACAGCTTGGATGGTGCTGAGAAAGGATTCTACCAGTCAAAAACCTAGTTGGTAAGTAGGAAATAGGGCTAGGGGTCCAAAATTCTGAACTCACCCTTTAACTCATTAAGGGGATAGTTCAGATTTTTGGACATTGAGTGGTATGAAATACTTGCTAGTGGTATAGTTGATACAATGCCATTAGCTTACTCACCAAGTCCTGTGGTCGGAAGTTCTGGCCCGGTTCCGAGCGAAGTTTCAGACAGGCAGCAAACGGGGTCATGAGACAAAAAGTGTCAATCTACACCATAAACCTATGCTTGATTCATGGTGGAACACGCCCAGCGCAAACTGTGGTAAAATGTCACACTGGGACTAGTTCCAACACATCTCGTCGCTCTGAAGAATAGGAAATGCTTGAGGCATGCTGTTTTTTGTTGTACATAGTTAATACTTTTGCCTGCAGGTTATGGTATGGATTAACACTTTTCTGTCACGTGACCCCGGTTGCTGCCTGTCTGAAGCTTTCCGGTTCGCTCGGGACTTGTCATTTGGAGATGATAAGATTTCATTTTCTGCGTTTATATTGGAAACCTGATAGTGATCAGCAGTAATTTTGATTCCTATCTTTCCACATAGGGGACACAAAAAAACACAAAATGTCTGCGAGTGGATTTCACCACCTTGCTCAGGAGAATGACAGTTGTCTGGTTGTCAAGGCAGTCAAGTCAAATCAATGTATCCTCCTAGCAACAATGAGTGATAACATTTTTGCCGTTATCACCTCCACAATTGTTCTCTGCAGCCATTTTGATATCAAATGATCTGTTATTATGCCCCCAATAGAACATAAAGGATATGAGTTATTTCATCAAGCCCTTTTTTTCCTGTAAGCAAGGTGAAGCATATTAAATATTGTGTGGGACAAAATAAGCTCTCCAAGGCAGGTAGAGGACCTTTCTAAATATAGTGTTACTGTCAGGCAAAAACCATGTACTGCTACTGTCAAGAGGCAGGAAGTGAAAACAATATTCCATTTCATCACTAATAAACACAACACAACACTTTTGTCACACATAATTTTCGTTCCATAGACATAAGCATTTTCACAGGCCTTAGAGAGGGACACACACACTCTCCATTTATGTAAAAGAATATAGATATTATCAATAAAAAAGGCGCATTTCACATTACAACAGGGTATTCCACTTGTGCATAGAATGTCCCGCAGGGTGGATATAGTAACCAACTAGGGGGTCCAAGGGCATGCTTCCTAATGCTGACAGGCAGATGTTTCACTTTCCATGTGGGAGACCAGGGTTTGAAGCCTGTTACAGTGGCGCTGTCGCCTGTATGGGGGGTGGTCAAAGGTGGTTGAGTGTGGCAGAGCGTATTATCTCCTTCAGCCAGGGGAAAGTTCCTGTTTTGCTGAATGGTAGATCATGCTTGGCTTCCCATGCGACAGACCTGGGGTCAAATACAGGTGTGTTACACTTATTAGAAATATTAGAATTGAGTCAGTCAATACTCTAAAAGTAAGAATGGCAATGCTATTGGCAGACACAGATAAAATGTGGACACACTACTATGAGCTGTTGGCTTAAAAGTCACGGAAGTCATCATGGGAAATGGGTTTTGCCTAATCTTCGTGTGGATTTGGCACCGTGAAATGTTATTTAGCTGCCGGGAAAACATTACTTTGGTCCTCCTTGCCATTTGACCAGAGTTGCTGTCTAAAAAGGTTTAGATTAAACAAGCTGTTCAGAACTAGCCCCCTTTGTCATTTAATACTTGGAAACAAACAATCAAGTCAGTCCTATTTGGAGCCAAGAACACTGCCTACTCATATGTGTGTGTATGAGAGAGAGAGAGAGAGAGAGAGAGAGAGAGAGAGAGAGAGAAAGGGAAATGGCAGAGTGTCAGTTATAAGGGGTGTGCCTATGTTGTGGAGGGACAAATTGGAGGAAATACGTGGGGATGTAATGTCAGAATCCTGTCTCTCTCCATTGTTTGAAATGCCACATAGTGCCAGTAATGTAAGGACTACAATTAAATTAGTTTTCATCCCTTGCCTTACAAGGCACTTTACCCAAGGCTGGCTGTTGCTAAGGCTCGAATAGGGGGAGGTTTGGTGTCATTTCAATCCATAGCCAATTACATAGCCCCCTGAGTCCTCTGCCATCTCTGGCTGCCAATCATTCTGTCTGCGTGTTTTCAGGGTGACAGCGTGCTGGGAGAAGCAGTTTCAAGCTGGACAGGCAGACCAGGTGTGGTGAAGTAAATGACAAAATTTTACAGTTTTCTTCCTGTTTGCTCGGATAATTGGCACTGTCAGATTAATTCTAATTTGT
>OMKL01154291.1:9147-20017 GCA_900302295.1 Parasudis fraserbrunneri | reverse complement strand
TCTTAGTAGGACAAGAATACAGGGTTTATTATGAGACTTATGTCTTATGTATCTGTCTCTTTCCTGCCACCTTCTGACCTCCCCTCATCACTTCCTGTCAGAAAGCATAATAGGATGTGGGCGTGGCCAGGTGGGGGGAAGAAAAGAGAAGCCAGGTTTGGAGCACATGGTCCTTTGTTTTTTTTTACGAGGAAACTCAGTGAGTTTTAAGGCCTAGTAGTGAAGAAAACTAAAGCAATTAAGTGTAAGATTGCTGGTTAGAAAATATAGAAAAGTAATGTATTGAGAAAGACAATACTTGGTGGTTGGCTTGTCTAAGTCTACTTTCCTTCCTGGAGGAAGTTAACCCAAGGATTCTTTAATTTTTCAGACATACCACAGTGAACTGATAAGACTGATTCCTTAAAAAAAAAATTGGAATCGTAAGAAGATTCTTTTTTGTGGATTAACTGGGATTTCTGTTTTGGATTTATTGTTCGGGACTTTGCCTGTCATACTGTTTTTTTGCCTTTAGGCCTCCCACTTTGGAATACGAGGGCTTTTTCCATAAAGACAATTGACATTGACTTTTCACTATTATTTTTGTTTTCACGGCTTATTAAAGTGGCTTCTTCTATGAGCACTGACTAAAGCACCCCCCTTTGTTTCATTGCTATTTTCGGGGGTTCAAGTGTGTTTAAGCTTACCGTCATAGTATGTTATAGTAAATGTGGGATTTCACGGAATATCAGGTAAATGTCAGATTTTTGAGGCCAATAATCTGTTAAGGCTCTAAATGAACACTTTGTGGTTATATCCTAATCTGATTCGTTTGTTTATAAACTTAACCCTTACCTTTACCCTAACTATAACCTCACTGGAGATGTCACACCTAACCCTAAACTAAAATAGAGATCACTTTCTGAAATACAGCAAATATTTAGTGGTTGATATCCTAATCTGTTTAAATTATTCATCAAAAGCTAAATGCACACTCACCATGCCACGTGCACATGGGAGGTAATTAAAAGGATCCTTGCATGGCTGTGGTGCGCTTTCCTCTCATATTGACCGACCTGATGGGGAATGTACATAATGTTCTAACACTTGCTCAACATGCAGAGTATGTCTATCTTGTTGAGTTAATAATGTTTTCACCTTCTTTTTGCTCACATCCAGCCTTGAAAGTTTTTTTTTTTTTAGCTGCAACCAATCAACTAGCATGGTATAAATCAGTCTGCCTGAGTCTGTCAGACTGAATTTGTTAAAAAAAGTGTGACTCGAGGTAGGAACAAATAATGCAGGGTCAGGTGCATTATTGAGGGCCAAGGACTTGATAAGGGCCTACAGGACTACACACTTTTTGTTTATGTGGGTGCAGTAAATTCCACAGACATCTTTCCTACGCCCCAATTGTCTTTATGGCATTCAAAATGACGTGTCACTTTTTCTTTAAATGACCAGGTAATGTAAATAAAAAGCTATTGTGCTTTTCCGATAGAACACACACAGTAATAGCCTATTAGCCAGAGTGCCTGTATGTGTGTGTGCTTCTAGGTAGCCATAGCCAACTTGGCAAGCTAATGCCACTTAGCTTGTTCGATCGAAAAAACAAAAAACAAAAAAAACACAATAGCTCTTTGCATACCTGGTAATTTAATTTTGGCTGCTGGCAGAGTCCAAGCAGCACCCCAAGCAGCACCCCAGGCTTCTTGGCTGTGAGCAGTCAGCAGGTGCCTATTATCCAACCCATTGCAGTGACTGTGCATGCATATGTGTTATTCTACAGCAGGGGCTGTGAATGCATCAAGGAAGAGTGTAGTGTTAACAGACAGATAGACAGATAGACAGACACAGGCCCAGTACCAGAACAAAATCTCTAAGGGTGCATCTGAAAGTAGAGGGGTTGCAGTAGTAGCTACAGTGCACACTGCACAAGCAGCAGAAACAAAAAATAACTGAATGAATACCGCTATGTAAATTGGTGTGTGCGAGTCATGATTAAATGCATGCCACCTACCTATATACCGCACACGTCTTATGACACTGCAGACTGATTGAAAGGGCATGCATATGAGTAATCACAAAATTCTGTGTACCTATCTATCCCTAGAGTTAAAAAGAAATCAGCGGGCAACAGAGCATTTTCTTACCGTGCCCCTATCTGTGGAATGAACTCCCAGCTGTAGTCAGGGACGCAAGCTCTGTTGATATCTTTAAAACCAACCTCTTCTCTCTCTTATGGCCTACCCTAGCCATGCTTTAGTAACTTTAGTTTATGTTTTGTTAGTGTAGGGGAGAGCTGATGGGAACAT
This sequence comes from Parasudis fraserbrunneri, assembly GCA_900302295.1. Classification (NCBI taxonomy): domain Eukaryota; kingdom Metazoa; phylum Chordata; class Actinopteri; order Aulopiformes; family Chlorophthalmidae; genus Parasudis; species Parasudis fraserbrunneri. The sequence goes on along the minus strand of OMKL01154291.1, from coordinate 17,723 downwards.
AGTCAGGTTGACTGTCTTCTACACCTGACTAACTGTCTGTTCTTGTCTCCTCTCTGAGTGGGTGTGTTTCTGTGAGTGGATGTGTTTCTGTTAGTGGGTGTGCTTGTCGTCTTATGTGTCTGGTTGTGGGCTTTTATTTGTTTACAGGTTGTCCTAGGCAGTTGAGATGGTGCTCTAGTTCATCAGCATCAGTTTAACTATGTGTTCTTTGTTGTCCTACGAGTGGGTGTGTCTGTATGGTCTACTGTATGTGTGGCTGTGGAGTCTGTCTGTACCTGTATATGTTCCAGGTCAGTGCCCTAGCTCTGCCTCCCACCCTGGCCATCTCTGCCGAGTGTATCTGCCCTGTAGGCGGTGTCCTGCTCTGCTTCCTACCCTGGGCCGGTTCTGCCGGGCCTGTGCAACCCGTTGGACACTAACGATGCTATCTCCAAGGTCGTTGTGGTCATTGTGGATCGCCCTGTGTGGCAACTGTCGCACATTACGGACGCTATCCTTACCGTCTCATGAAGTCATGTGTTCGTTGTGTTGCTCTATGATGACCCTGGGTGGTTACTCTTTGGACATCGTTGATGCCATCTCTATGGATGTTGTTATGCCCTGTTGTCTCTGCTTACCTGTTATGCCTTTCTATGATTTTCCTTGATTTTCCTTGTATTGTTTATCATCACTATTATTATTATTATTATTATTATTACTCTCATTGCATTTTTTTTATTTTATTTATTTATTTATTTTTTTTTTTTAATATTGTTTCCCACTTCAACACCTATTGTACGTCTGGTATCCTGGTAGGGGGGATCTCTCATTGAATTGCCCATCCAAGGTTTATTCTCTTTTTTTCCTATTAAGGTTTTCTCTGTGGGAGTTTTTCCTAATCTTCTCTGGGGGTGTAGCCAGGGGGTGTTGTACCTTTGCGGGCCTGTGAAGCCCATTGAGACATGTATTGTGATTTTGGGCTTCACAAATAAACCTGACTTAAATCTGATTTAATGCACGCAAAAGTCTTGTTTGTTTCTGTTACTGTCTGGCAGCAAATTGTGCTTTTCACAAGTTTTATTAAAAATTCAACTGAGGGTGCAAAATATTAAACAGAGGGAGCAATGTATGCTTTTGCACCCTCATAGAACCAGGCCTGGATGGACACAAACGCACAGATAAGGAGCAGGGCCTTCTAGAGGTGCTCCACCTTGTCAGTACCTAATAACGGAAAAGTAGTAGGCTATTGACTGTTGATTTATTTATTTATTTCAAAAGGCACCTAATTTGGCCAGACTTAACCTTATCTCTATCTATTCTGTGACCCCTGCACGTCACAATTCCAGACACGCCTGCATTTTAGAGAAAACCACCCCATGTGCACATATGCGGAAGGAACACTTTTCCCACAGGTAAAATCCAATGCCTGAATATCAACATGGACAGTCTTTTATATGAAATCCCTACTGCCCTACTGCTTACAGGAAAAAGAAAAAGGAGAATAACATGTTTCGTGTTTTACTATGTCAGAAAAAAGGATAGACAGTGATTATAGATAAACACTGTTTACTGAGTGTTCTACTGGCTGCTTGGGAAAAAAATTATAGGAATCCAATGTTTGATCAGAGTCCTAAGGCAATTTTTCAAATCTATCTGTGCCACAAACACTCTGATGGAAAACACATTTACTGTGCTCTGATTACAGATTATTACAACCCAATGAACAAACATTTGTCTTGTCAACATCTCCAGTATCAACCACTTCCTGGTGATTGTGATCCCGTTTGGATTTTACTGACTTCCATTTTTCATGTCAAAAAGTAATTCGCTCATATGCATTACTCAACAAATGTAACAAATGCTGGTATGTATCAGCATGCTGTCTGACCATAACGACACACACACACACACACACACACACACACACACACACACACTACATTGGGCAGAAAAACATTTTCTTTGGCTGTACAGTACTATCAAATTTGCACAGACGGTCAGTTTTGGTTATGGGTCTATTTTGGCCTCCAGTTAAAACCATGTTGGAATCATGATTGTTGCTATGGTGGTCAGTCCCCCCAGTTTCAAGTAAGTAATTGAGACAGATTATCTTTAGTGGATAAGTCATTGTTGAGTCATTGTTTGGACACAAATCCATGTTTGAGACCAGTCACCATTGCCTGACTCTTGATATCTTCCTTTTATGATCATCTGCCAAGACATAAATGAAGACTCCTGCATCTTAAAGTACCCATGAAATGGTATTAAGAACATGTTTCGCTTCCATGATTTGACATGTTTTCAAATGAAACAGGCTGTTTGGGCAGGACTTAACGCAGGGAAGGACTTGATTTGAACATTAACCAAAGATAACAGCAACATGGAGAGTGATACTGATGTTAGACTTCGATACATTGATGAGCCACCAGGAGGAACGTTTTTGTATGCGATGGGGGTGGGATTATTTTAAAATCATCACATCATATTTTACTGGATGGAGTTTTCATTTATGATAAAATAGTGGAATTTGGATTGAAAAAAGAAGAAGCTGAATTTATGTTTTTTTTTTGGGTCATGTATTTGTACATAAAGTCCTTCCAGAGACACCAAGTGACAAGACCAAAAAGTCATTTTTCATCAGGCACACCAGGAATGGATTCAACATCACAGTGTGGAATAATGGCTTCACTATATGCACACCTGGACTTATTGTGACTCAGTACAGAACCTTGTAAAAAAAATAAATAAAAAAAAAAATAAATAAATAAATCACATGCAGTATAAATAAGGCGAATGCACACAAAAAAGATGAGAACACAACTTTCCACACAAAGTTTGGCATTTGTCAAAAGTAAAGTTGAAGTGAGAATGTGTGTGCCATTCCACAATCTGTATATCCTATACATATCCTATATATATATATATACGTTCTGAAGGGAATTTGAGTGTAGAATATGTTGCTGCCAATGGATTAATTTTCCTCATATTGCTACAGTATGGGGTCTTCAAAACCTGATTTGTAGGTGGTCATGCTCACATTGTGACTGTAATTCTACATAGTCTGGACACAATCCAGACATAATATGCATGTGAACAATGTTAAACGATAGAGGGAAAGAGTGATACAGAAACAGGAGATGCAGCACTTGGAATTGGATGAGCACAATATCAAACACATTATCAGTAGCATGCTGAGGGTTGGAAATACAGGTACAAAAAATTATTAATCCACATCTTATCATAAATGCAAAAGTTTTAACCATCCACAACAGAAAACCGATCCTTGAGCATTTCCTATGTTTTAGAGCGACGCGATGTGTTGGAACTTGTCCCAGTGTGATGCAGTAACTACATGCATGTTATGGTGTGGATTAACACTTTTTTGTCTCATGACCCCATTTGCTGCCTGTCTGAAGCTTCCTGCTTTGCTCGGATCTGTGCCAGAACTCCGACCATGGGACTCGGTGTGTAAGCTAATGGCATTACACTACTACAGTACTAGCAAGTACTTCATACCACTTAATGTCCAAAAATCCGAACTATCCCTTTAACTCGACATTCATAATGCATTCATTACTCATCTATCAATGTATTATGCTTGTGAAATAATAGTGTCCTAACAAATTTATAACATAGAATGATGTGCTGCTGAGGTATATACTGTGACCTCACCTTTTATGTATTTCAGTGGACATTAGGAAGATAGGTGGGTTTACACTAAGTGGTCAGAGAAAGAGGTGGTTATACTCTGTATACCTGTGTATACTCCAGACTACTGATTTAGAGATGTGTGATGAATGTGCTAAGACACTGTTATTTCACAAGCATAATACATTTAATAGAGTAATGACTGTGTCATGAGTGGCCAGTTAATGTAAATCGTTACATAATATTGTCACAGATCCTTCCTAAAGAGCCTACTTCTGTGTTTTACAGATGGCCACTGATTCTATGTACTGTAATCCTTTCAGACATTTTAAATATCCAATTGCCTGCCAAATTCTGTTGGTACTGTACTATTTAACATTCACCCGTACTCCCTCGCAGCATGACACGTGGTACATATCTTCCCTGTGGGTACATTTCCTAACATCCTAGAATAGATTCCCAATGAGCTGTAAACAAATCAAAAGTTGAAGCTCAGCAGCAATGCAAGAGGACAGGACACACAGTGCTATTGGTGTGCCCACCACCCACCACCACGCCTGAACCAGTGGTGGAAAGTAACTATGTATTCTTTTACTCAAGTGCAGTACTTAAGTACAATTTTGAGGTATGTGCACTGTATTTGAGTATTTTCATTTTAGGGAACTTTGTGCTTTTACTCCACTACATTTATCTGAACCCATCAGTTAGTAGTTACTTTGAAGACAAATATGTTGCATACAAAACATGGCATAAGTTGATGAAGATGATGAAAATTTTAAGCCAGCCAAATTGAAGAGGAAATACTGAGAGCTGGCATAACTGGACCAAATACCACTTTGCCTTTGGAGATCAGTGGCTCAAGTATTGAATGCTCCCAATTATGAAATGCAGGAGCATCATATAGAATATCTACTTTTAATTTTGATACTTATGTACATTCAAAATCAAATACTTTTCCACTTATACTGAAGTAGAATTTTGAATGGAGGACTTTTACTTTTACCAGAGTGCTATTTTATCTGGGTATTTCTACTTTTACTTAAAGGTACTTAAAGGTATTTGTAATGCCGTCAAACAGCAACTGCTAGGCAAAAGAGCCGCACTTGGTATTGCACTTTGTTTACTTTTTTTTTGTTTTGGTCTGACGTATGTTGGTGTGGCCAACAGTAGCAACCCCACCCCTCTCCCCACTAAAATCCAACCCAAATATCAGACAAAAACAAATATGTAAACAAAGTGCAGTACCATGTCATCTTTTGCCTAGAGGTCGCTGTTTGACGACATTACAGATTCTACCTTTAAGTAAAGGAACTGTGTACTTGTTCCACCACTGGCCTGAACCTAACCTCCCGACCCCTCCAGTCAAAATAGAAGGATTAGACAGTGGGACTTGTTTATAAGTATTGATACCTGGGCAACCATGATCTTGTATTCCAAAGAGCTAAACAACAGCTGTAGAATAATATTGATGGAGATTTCAACACTCAAATGATAGCATGATTATAGCTGTCGTAGAATGGGTTATTAGAAATAATTAGAGGATATCAAATGACACTAAAAGAGTAGCACAGACACATAAAGGTAGTCATCTATTGTTATTGCGCTACCACATATGGTTGCCATCTGGTCACATGATAACTAAGCCTTTGTTTTACACCAGTTAAGTGTATTAATTATCTATTTATTCATTAAAATGTTTGATGACTTGTGTGAACAGATCAGTGAGACGAAGATGTTGGAATAGTTTGTTAATTGATGTAACAGATATTTTTTCATGGAGCAAAGCTGTGTGAGAATAATGAGAGGTCAGGCTTAGAGAGTTCACATTTTAGCATATTTGAATATGTATTGAGAACAAAAGACCATGTTTTGTTTTGTTTTCAATACATATGGTGTTTTCCTTACATCGCCTGAGGGTATCATTGTGCTGTTAAGAGAGTCCTTCTCTACTTTCATTGTGTTCTGATTTAGGCTACTGGTGTCCTGGCTAAATGGTTTTGCATACATAACTGCCAATATTCACATACAGTAGGCTCAGGAATCTTATGGCGAGTGGGGATGCAGCAGGGCTGGGTCTAGAGGGGTGCCGGGAAGGGATATGCTACCCCAGATTTGTGTCCTGCTTCCTCCAGTCCTAAACTGCCCTCTGGTCTCTAACCACAAACATAAAAATATATACATTTCATTTTGAACTGTCTATCTTAGTTGATCATATAAGAGCAATGTTTAAAATAATGTTTTCCCTCCAATCTCTGATGGGCTGGTTGGGCACCACAAAACTGATTTAGTGGCCTGGGCAGGCAAATCCTCAGAGTGTGTCTTACGGAGAGGACAGGGAGCAGTTGTGGTGGAATCGAGAAAATGCTACATTTTGTACAGGTAATACTTTCACCTTATTCTGACATTTGTATGCATCTGAATTCAGCTACCATATTTAATATGAATGTTTGGATAAATAAAGCATATTAATGAATAATCATAATAAATAACTAATCAGAGCTCACATGGCTTTCACTTAATTTGGTTCAATACCAGTATTTAAAATTTTCAGCATACTCACATCCTTATGAGTTCATGAACAGTCAATCTCTGACATGTTTTGCATCTTGAATAGTGAAACCACAGAGGAAAATAATCTTATCATGGTTCAAATTGCTGCGGTGTAGCTAATGTGTTCGTTAAACTGAGGCTCTCAACATGTAAGCAAGTGAGTGACACACCCATCATGGCAAAGGTTAGGCTAGTGGTTGACAGTTCATGAACTCTTAAGGAGGAATATGTTCTAAAAAGGGGAAATATTCTGCCAGTGAGAGATTAATTTAGATGTACTGATGCTGTATTACATGCATTCAGAACTCTGTACTGAGCGAGGAACAAATGAGTTCTAAGCAGACAGGCCTCCAGATCTGAATTAGATCTACACATATATTCAGATTGTATTTGATCTATTCATAGTTTGGGGCTGTTGTTTTTTTTGTGTGGTGTGCCTTTCTTTCCCTCTCCCCCAGTCCTTTCCCACAGACAGTGAGCTGGTATTGTAGACCCACTCTGTGGTAGGGGAGAGTGAGGCAGTTTTTCATTTTTTTTTTTTCATTTTGTTTTTTGGACAGTTTTCAAAACAGCGCAATGATGTAAGCTAAATCTCTGAAAAGCGGTTAATGGGCTACTAATGAAATGACAGAGACTAGCAAGAATGATGGACTCAGAAAAATGTAACTCTGATATTTCATTGGAAAGAGATGAAAGCAGGGTAAGGATGGGTTTGAGGAGGCAGCAGCAGTGAGACAAAAAATACTTATTTGGCACACAGTCTTTCTGGCAGACACTTCATTATTACAGCACAATCTTAACTAGATTCTCTTTTTAACCAACAACTATAGTCGTTACAGAAACTGTAATTAACTACACACTATAACTAATGCAACTTAAAAAGTGCACTCAGTAGAGTGCAAATCTCCGCCAGGTAGCAGTCAGACTAGCTAATGCAGTGGTACTCAGACTTGGCCAACTCTGGAGCCACATTGTACAAAAAAAACATGTCCTCAACCAAACCAACATCAGGCTACTAATAGGCAATTTACAAGCTATGAATATGCATGATCATGTACTGCGTGCTGTACCAGTAGACTGAAATGTATAGTATACCCATTACCATGGCAAACGTAACTATTGATACATATAGCAGTGTATAATTATTGTCATGAATGGTTTCCCATGGCAATTCAAATGCCTCAGGTAGCATCTGTAGCAGCCTAGGCTACAGGCAGCCCATCAGCACAAAGTCCATTGATGTAGTAAAGTCCAAAACAACTGTAGTAAAGTCCACAACCATAGAAATAGAATAATATAGTAGGCTACAGAACCTGATCACCACAAAGTCCATAACTGCAGCTAGATTCCCTCTCCCCTAGGTGGGAGAACAGGAGGGGGAGAGAAAGAGAGGAGGAGAGAGAGAGAGGAGACACACAGAGGGAGAGAGAAGGGGAGAGATAGACAGACACATACAGAGGGAGAGGGGGAGAGAGATAGGCTACAGAGAAAGACACACTCACACACACACACACACACACACACACACACACACACACACTCAGTTCTCCAGATGGAAATGAGAGTGAGTGTGTGAGAGAGAGACAGACACACACAGAGGGAGAGGGGGGGTGGGAGAGATGGAAAGAGATACGTACAGAGGGAGAGGGGGAGAAAGAGAACTTCAGTGTTACTGTACAAAAGTAGACTATATTCATCTGTAAAAGGCTGGCAGGAGATAAACATTGGACTTACCCCATTCAGTGGGATTTGTGACTCTCCAGCAACAACAAGACTTTTGTAATCGGGCTCTGTGCTACCTGGAAACGTTCTGTGTGACTTTTGTCAGTCTGCCTCCTTAAGGAAAGTCAGGAGGCCTCATTACTGGACGTCAGGTGTTTCTTCAATCTGAAAAAAAGTGTCCCCACCACTTTTCAAAACAAAGTGACAGCCTTGTCCAGCTGCTGCACAGGTTAACAGCGAGAACAAAACCAAAAAAAAACTATCAAACATATGCCCTTGGACACAGCCTCTCTCTCTCTCTCTCATATACTTATACTCACTAGTCTGTCTATCTATCTATCTATCTATCTATCTATCTATCTATCTATCTATCTATCTATCTATCTATCTATCTATCTATCTATCTGTCTCATTGTTTTTACTAATCTTGTCAGTGTAGGGAGTGTGTGTGAGTGGTGATATTGGATAGACTTTATTACACTTTATTATAGTGGAAAAGAGGGGAGAAGAGGTGTTAATCCCTTCATCATATCAGCGGAAAGGAGTAATGAGAGCTCTCGCTCTGCCTACCGCAGCACTTAGTCATCTAGTGTGTGTGTGTGTGTGTGTGTGTGTGTGTGTGTGTTAGGGGGGGTGGGTGTGTGTGTGTGTGTGTGTGTGTGTGTGTGTGTGTGTGT
>OMKL01154284.1:0-12070 GCA_900302295.1 Parasudis fraserbrunneri | reverse complement strand
TTCTATGGGCTCTATGGCTGCTCCACGTCCCCCACCTTTAAGCGGCGGGCTGTAGCAGGAAATGCTGGAGGCCGGAAAAGAGTGAGACATTAAATATTAAACAAGAGGTAATTAAACATTAAAACACCTGCGGCTTATATTCAGGTGCGCCTTATAGTCCGGAAATTACGGTAATTTGTTTTATTTTGGATGAACTGCCCCTTCAAAAGCAGTGAGGAGGGAGTGTTTCAATTTCATGACATTGTTTGCGCCAACACAAAATGCAGCACAGTTCTCTTGGGTTTCTCAGATGAAAATGACTTAAAAGTTCTCTTGAGTTCTTTTGTTCATCAAAAATAATTGTTTCATATTTTTCTTCTTTCCTCCCAGGTCTGTCTCTGGTGACCATGTGTTTTAACTCGGAGATGAAAGCCATGTTCTACCTGTGCCACGTGTGTGAGGAGAAGTGTTCCATGACACAGATCCAGCAGCACTTAATCTCTGCTGACCACTGCACCAGCTACTATGTAAGGACAGAACTACACACTATTTATAATAGAACTCTTTGATACACTCACGTGCATACACACACACACACACACACACACACAGAAAGACAGATAGACAGATAGACACAGAGAGACACATACACACACACACATACATTTTACAATTACATTTTATTATTTTCCAAAAATAATTTTAAATTTAAATGTAGAATCTGTAATGCCGTCAAACGGCGACCTCTAGGCAAAAGTGCGCCTCTTGGTATTGCACTTTTTTTCTTTTTTTTTGGTCAGATGTGTTGGTTGGAGTTGAGTGGAGATAGGGGAGAGGTTACTATTGCCGGCCATACCTCAGGCTCAGCCAATGGCAAAAGTAATCGAACGACAGGAAAGTTGTTGGAAAGCTAAAGAAACGGACAAATAAATTCCACTGGGAATGGATGTTTTGGGAAATAAGTTTGGCTTGGAGGTACAGACACTGACAACACCGTCAGACAAGACAGCCGGCGGCAACGCGTGGGAGTGAGTCGATGAGGTAGCGTTAACTAGTGTTGTGTGATGTGCTCTCGTTCAGTAACGTTAAAGTTAGCTTTCCTATTTTGTCGGCATTCAGTGCGCAGTCTACCCTTAAGTGTAATGCAGCGCACGTTGGCTTGGCATAATTAGGTATAGATATCATTAACGTTAGCTTTAATGTTAGGGTGCTGGCTAGCTAATGTCAATGTTTTGTAGCCAGCGAACCAGCAATCTTAACGGGTCACATTATATGAAGAGGATTGAAGGACGTTATTAGCAGCAGGGTAGCTGTTGCATCCATCAGCTCAGCTGAACTAATCGTTAAATGCAACGTCAAGCTAACTTATAAGTTACTGTATTGTACCGCTGAACAATTAATCTAAATTTGATCAAAATCGCATTCACTAGTTCTGCTTACACCAATGACAACACAAACACAGGAAATAAGTTTACATGTTTAATAGGAAACCGATGGTTTATGAGTCGTTGCAACAGCCAGAGTAGGCAGCTTGGGGACGATGCATTCGGAGCCACGCGCTCCTGGGCAGGTGCACTCGGCAGGGGAGAGAATTGGAGAAGGGAAGAGGGAAAGGGAAGAGGGAAAGGGGACCTTTCGTTGGCTCTGACCTCCAGCCCGGTGGAGTGGCCTCCGAAAGGGGGAATTTCCGTTAGCGCAATCGAGCCTCCCAATGGAGTGGCCTCCGGAAAGGGGAAAAGATCACTTTGGCCTGTGATAGCCTCCAACCCGATGGAGTGGCCCTCGTGGGGGAGCCGAGTGCTTGCCCGAAAAAGGGGGTATATGTACGCATGTAAAGAAAAGTTATGGCAGGTATAGAAATTAATTCATCAGTTGTATGAAGAGGATATGAAGGCACTCACCTTCAGGATTTCGACCTGAAAGGAATGAAGGAAAAGGGGGGTATTTGAAGGGTAAAAGGCGCGAGATGGATACGAATAGTGAGCCGCCAGCAGCACGGCCAGGGAGGGGCTGTGTGGTGTATTGGCTCGGTACTGGCGCATGGCGCAGTGTGGGAGGGGTTCTACGGAACCGGCAAGCGAGGCGGAGAGACAGAGGCGAGAGACGGGGCAGAGCCTGGTGACACGCGCCGTGGTGTAAGCCTCCTCCCGAAATTCGTATAAAATACTACAAATATGGTCTAGGGCAATATGTCAATCGCAGGAGGCGCAATATTTGTTAAAGGTGAAATGTGTGTCAAAATACCATTCTAAACTAGAATCTAAAGTTTGTTGACAAACTTTTAAGTTGACTTGACAAAGCCAAGCTGTAATTGACAGAAAGATGTTAACATTTCCAACAAGCCATCCCCCAACTCTCTAATTGTTCTGAGGGATCAATGATAGACCAATCTACCCTGAAGATGCCCAGCCACTTTGTCAAGCCAAATTAATTAAATATAATGGTGTTGCAGAGATGTCCCGACCTACAAATCATATCCTATAGACTTATGAAAACATCTTTGTTTGATACAGCTCCCTGCAAATATGACACCACGATCATTTTAATGTTTTTCATTGAAAATTTGAATAATGAAACAAAAATTATCATTCACTCTAATATTGTGAATCATATCGCAAATTGCAATAATTAATGAAAATAATCTCAATTAGATATATTTCTTTCCAAATTGTTCAGGCCTACTATATAGTTTTAATGTGGTGTGTATATATAATATATAGGTAGTAACTACAGGTTGACCCTTATGGAGAAACAAGGTTTTCACTGGACAGCAGCGATATACAAACTCAGCCGTACTATTTGGACTTGGGAGAATCATGTTTTCCTTTGTGCATCTGTAGAGCTACACCGACCCTGATGTTCTGAGTTTCTCATGGATTCCAAACATGAACATGTTAAGCAAATTGAGACCTGTGGTCCACGAACATGTGAAGAAGAACGGTTCTGGAGTATTACAGGTATGTTAGCATCATGTGTCATATTTCTATGTAATTAAGTAAATCTTACTTTATATTGCATTTTTTTAAAGGAACATTTTACAAAAACACAAAAGGTAAATGGAACGCCAGAAGTGATGCCAAAATAGCTTTGTAAACCTGGCCCCAGTGTAGGGCTGGGTGATGTGCTCAAAATATGTACTCCTTGTCCTTATCACATATATTTTTCTGTGTGCAGGTCTTGGACTTGCCTAAGGACATCTTTTCAGCATGTAAAGACTGCACCTATTCTAAAGGTATATGAACCCATACTACCTGTCCATGACCTAATATTTATTTTAGCCCCGTACGTAGCTTTTATGTTGATGAAAATGACCTGATTATCCTCCTCTCTGTTAGTGATGCACATTCTCAATCGAAATGAAAAGCTGTCGAAGATCCTGAAAGGTCAGTCGTCGTGTTCTTAAAAACACATTATTTTTCTTTCTTATTCTGTTCAGTAACCTGCTTTCTGTCAATCAATAGGAAGTTTCAATTCAATCAATTCAAAATGTTAATTTTTTCTTTTGCTCATGTGCTCTCTCTTCTGTGTTAACCATCATGTGTCTGTCTCTATCTTCAGCTAGCAGGCCAGAGAGGATTAGGATACAGACCTACCAGAGGAACCCCAAAAGGAAGCATCCTCTTCTGGGTCAGTCGATGCAACTCAAACATAACTAGAAGAGTGCGCTCAGTAGAGTGCAAATCTCCGTCAGGCGGCATGCGTTAAGAATACTAGTAGTGATCTATTCAGTTTCCCCTGTCCACTCATTCTGTCCTACTATAGCCAGATAATGCATCAGCTAGTAGTTTTGTTGACTGGAATGTAAACTTCTACCTAAAGACTAGCGCTGCACACTTTATACTTTACTCTATCCATTCAAGTGCTTGTTACGAGGCAGAGTTCTATCAAGCAAGGGAAAAACTGGTGTGACTAGGGAGAAAAAGAGAATGAGCAAGTGACTAACGTTTTGGAGACTAGAGGCAGAAGTTTTTTTTTCTTTTTCTAACCTAGTTAGCTAAGTTATTTCGGCTTCCTTCATGCAGGGCTTTCATTATAATCAGGAATATATAATGAGGGTTAAATCTAGATAACCAGCTATGTTCTGTACATAAATTCAACATAACAAGCTAATCGTTAGCTTATAGCTGCTAGCACTAGCCATCACACACTAGCCAGTCCCCTGTCACTCCATTACAGTTAGCCTAGGTCTCTCAAAAGGCTTTGTAATGGGAAGAATTCTGTCTGAGCGCTTGGAAGAGCTGATGAAATAAAGATTGAGTAGACGAAGTGACAGTTTGTTGGATTTTATTGAGAGAACAGATCGATAGGAGGTTAGGCGTGCTCTTTTATGTCTGTCTGAGAGGAGACCGTCGTTCGAGCGGGTGACAGGAAGCACAGGTGCCGCCAGTGTTTAGCTGTCGTCGAGACCCCCTAAAGGTAACGGTTACTTTATTTGTCAATTACACAAGGCAACTGAAATGTGTTCTCTGCATTTGACCCATCCTAAGGAGCAGTGGGCAGCCACAGTGCGGCGCCCAGGGACCATCTCCAGTTGTAATGTCAGTACCTCTGGTCAAGGGCGATGGCAGGAGTATACACACACACACAACAACCTAGCATACATGTCTTTATTATGGTGTGGGGGAAACCCACAGAGACCCGGAGGAAACCCACGCAAACAGGGGGAGGACATGCAAACTCCACACAGAAAGGCCCCCCACCGGGGTTTGAACCCAGGACCTTCTTGCTGTGAGGCAACAGTGCTAACCACTGCGCCACCGTGCCACCCATGAGTTTACTAGACCGCAGCAGCGTTTCTGCGCTCCTGAAGCCCCATGTCTGACCTGGTGGTTTCCGCTCAGATGCACACAAGCACAGAAGCATACAAGGGTCATGAGTTCAGATGTTCAAATGGGTGCATAGGGTGTGTTGCATAAAACGTTTTTTTTTCTGTTACAGCTTCAATATCAATTGAAAGATACTAAAGCATCAGGGAAAGTAAATCTGACTCATAATATGCTTCGTCTCTGGAAGTGTTAAAATAAGTGAACAAAAATCTGAAGAAATCGTAACATTGAATCACAATACTTAAAGAATCGCAATAGTTGAAGAATCGCAATACATATTGAATCGGCACCCGAGTATCGCCATGGTATCGAATTTGGAGGTCGCTGCCGATTCCCATCCGTATTACGTGCTCTCGTGCTCTTATCAGTTGTGTGGCTGGGGGAACAGGGTGACACCAAGGCAGAGTCACAGGACGGTTCCAATGTTTATAGTGTTCAGAACAGAATATAAATGCCTGAGCAGGCCTAGAACAGCACGTACGCTAATAGGTCACGTATCAAACGGGAAACCGATAAACATGAACTGACGGATGTGAAGAGAGACGGGTAAATTCTCCATAACCCTCTAGATGTTAACCCACGATGACCTCTTGATCCTGCAGACCTATGCAGAAGTTACCTGTAAAGGCAGTTTCGAAACTTAGTGTCTAGGGTAAAATTAAAAACAGCGAGCCGGACTCAACTCAAGATTGCAAAAACAAACCAGGTTTATTCTGACACATACACATCTCGAGATGGACCTCAGGTTACAGAACACGCTAGTACAGATTACCAACCCGCTTGTGGACCAAACGTCCCGTCGTATCGTATCTCGGGCTTTTATACTTGTTACACACACAAAGAAGTACAAAGGGTTATTCATCATTCGTCATAACTCGTCAGGGCTTTTCGGGGGCAGCGGTTCACTTTGGGGCTAATTAGTGTACTGTCGACCCGGTTACTAGTGGCCTTATTCATAGCACACATGTCCCCAGGGTGATCTGTCCTGTCAGCGATTCTCATCAGGATGGATTATCACTCCGGTGGATTCCTGAAATGAGAGGATGGTCTGTTCATCCATGGGCCTGCTCTTGTGGGGGTTTTTGTAATGGGGCCTGTTTTCTCCCACTCACATGAGAACTGCCCTCTTCTCTGCTTCTCACCGCACATTAGGTTCTTCCCTTCACACTCTCCTTTCTGCTTCTCATCGCACCTCAGATTTTTCCCTCACACTCCCTCCTTAAACTATACAATAGTTTCCATCTGTCAATCGTGGGGGGGGGGGAATTAGCGTGACAGGTGTGATGTGTGACGAGACCATACTGGGGTACGAGTGATCGCTTCATCCTGGTGTAAACCTCCTGACCTAACTCTGTCCAACTCCTCCGTCATCATAGCACAACACTTCTCAAACTCCCGCCCCCTGAGCCCTGCCAGTAACCGGCACATGACAGTGGTAGCTCTATGTTAGATTGATCCCTAGAGGGTGAACAGTACGTACTTTAAAATTACACGGTGAAAGGTAAATGCCCAAAAAGTTACATTCCAAAACAGGACATCATGGTTATAAAAATCACATGGCAAACGGTGAGTATTCTAAAATTACATTTTCTAAAGAGAAATGACATCATAGGTATAAAAGTCACAAGGCTAAAGGTAAATATTCAAAAGGTTCATTTACTCATGGTTATAAGGGCTACATGGCAAAAGGTGACCATTCAAAAGGTTACATATGACATCAAAGTTAATATGTCGGGAACTCATAATTTCAACGAGATGAACTCGCAGCTAAAAGGTGGCGTCTATGTTAATATGCCAAAACTTATAACTTCGGCGAGGTAAATATGAGAATGGTTACATACGGCGACTTAAGGTCTGTCGACTTAACGCTGAATGTTGCTGTTTTTTCGGCCCTATGGCCTTGTACATGATATATATTTATGTGAGTAGTGGTTATGGTGATGGCTGAGGGTGTCGTGAATGGTAACATGAGGCACCAGGTAGGCCAGGTAACAACTACCCGTCCACTGGCGCGGAAGATATGTGTATGCCTTGTGGCCGCACATGTAAACTGTGTTGGTCAGGGTGCTATATCCGTCGGCAGTAGGCCATTTCATTACTGTGGCGAATAGGGTTGTCTGATCATTATCATCTGTAAGTGTGGTGTTTAACATTACCTTTTGGTGATATAAGGTCTCTTGCCTGGGACACCAACGAGTGGCATTCTCTTCCATGGTGCAAGCTGCGGGAATACTAACTTCGCACATGCTGTTTCCTAGGGGGACCTGGGATGGGTCCCCGTACCTGTGCCTGTGGATACACACCTCACCTTCAGGTACTAGAGCTGGGGGCAAAGTTAGGACCGCCGGCATTAAGTCTGGGGAGTAGGAAGTCACTGGGTCGGGATCTGACCTGGAATTTCTTCCCCTGTATGTATGATTACAAAAGTCAGTTGTAGCCGCATTAATTAGTGCGGGGTGAGTACGCATAGCTGTAAGTCGGTCACAGTCTACCTTCCCTCCACCGTCCCGTGTGTCCACTGTGGTCATCGCTAGCGCCCAGCCCAGAGTGTCAGTCACCGTCAATGGAATTGGTATCGCCGGCAGTCCGCCTGTCACAGAGTGGGGCACGTAAGCACAGACATAGCATGAAGATCGATTCAGTCTTTTAGCAAAGTCTCTCATGTAATCTAGATACATATTGTTTTTTGGAAATCCATTCCGGTCCACCTGTGTGTGTTGCGACAGGTAAGACGAGGTCTCTCTCCTGACGATACGTTTTGGTGGGGCCCAGCGTGGGGTCCCGTTGTGGAGAAAACTGGCTAGTGGGGCTTTTTGCTGGGTGGCGGGGCTATTGTATTCTGTGTGCTCAGCTCTGGGCTCGAAGTCAAGCACAGTCTCTTGGGTGTTGTTGTCTTCCGGGGGTGGTGTGTGTGTGGGGGAATGTGAGTGCGAAGGGAAAGTATGTGTGTGTAGTGGGGTGCCAGAGGTGGGTGTGTAAGACCTGTCAGTGAAGTTGGTCAGGTCTATGGCTATGTATCCCTCGGTTGTCTCCCTCCCCTGAGCTCTACAGGTGGTAGTAGTAGTAGTAGTAGTAGTAGTAGTAGTAGTAGTTTATTTGTCATTGTCACAGGTACAACGAAATTAAAAAAGTGCCAACCGATCAGTGCATTAAAATGGGTAGTGTTGTGTGGGTCGCAGCGTTGTTCCCCGTCTTCCCTCTAGGTACCCCAGGTGTGTCCCGTAGTGTGAGAATTAGGATACTTATCAAGACCCACAGTGTGAGAAACATCATACTCATCATCGGTAGACGGGTCCCGAGGGCTCTCCTCCAGCCTTTTTTACCCGCTCTCGTGGTTCCACCTTCACCTGGTCCCCTGTCCTCCATCTCCACTACCTCCTCGGTCTGGGCTGGCATCTCCCCGTGGTCCAGTACCCAGGTCCTCGTCCGGTCCCAGCGGAGGGCCCCTCTTGCGATGGCTAGCATGGACCCACGTGGTTCTCCCGGTTACCTTGACCGCCGATCCGGTCACCAATTGGACTTGGTATGGGCCGGTCCACCTGGGCACCTTCCAACTCTTCCGTCTGCAGTCCTTAATCACCACCCAATCACCTGGCTGCAGAGAGTGGAGCGCTCTTTCCAAGGGGGACGGGAGGGCTGCTCTGACCTGTGTGTGGACAGACCGCAGAGTTTTGGTTAAGTGGATACAGTAATTCAGCATGGTATCGGTAACTTCCTCTGTTGTTAGGGTGTGGGCCCCTGCCGGAGCTGCCATTCCAATCCCCATTGGTCTACCTGGGAGGACTTCGTGAGGCGATAGTGGTATGCGTCCGCCCCCTTATATAGGTCAACACTATTTGGAGGGCCTGTACCCAATTAAGGCCCGTTTCGGCACACACCTTGGCCAACTTGATTTTGAGTTTCTCATTCTGTCTCTCCACCACCCCCCCACTCCATGGTGCATAGGCGCAGTGCGTCTTTAGGTTTATCCCTAGATATTCTGAGAGATGCTGGATGGCCTTGTTTACAAAGTGTGTGCCATTGTCGCTAGACAGTTTGGTCGGGATGCCGTACCGTGGGATTATTTCCCGAATGAGGGCCTTCGCGACAGTGGTTGCATCAGCTTTTGATGATGGATAGACCTCGACCCAGCGAGAGAAAGTGTCTACCACCACAAGGCAGTATTTCTTTCCCTCGCAGGTGTCAGTTCTATGAAGTCCATCATAAGGTGATCAAAGGGCTGTTGTGGTGTGGGGTGGCAGGACTGTTGAGTCCGTTCGCCCCTACCCACATTGTGCTGTGCGCATATTACGCATTTCTGACAAAATTTTTTAGAGTAATTTGTGATTCCGGGCGCATACCAGTATTTGTTGATGATATCTACCATCCCTCCTTTGGCGCAATGATCTCGACCGTGCGCCAACATACAGTAGTATTGGAACAGAAATCTCGGCAGGCAAGGCTTACCTGTCGGCCCACACCATACCCCTTGGTCACTCACGCACCCGTCCCGTTTCCAGCGTTTCTTCTCCTGGGGAGTGGCCCTTTGCTGAGCCTTTAACAGATCTGTGTGAGAGACTGGGGAGGCACTGTCTGCACTGTTGCGTGTGGCATGTGTCATTTGCAATGTGGTGCAGTGGGGTGCTTGGGTGGCGGCCATATCCGCGCGAGCATTCCCTCTGGAGACAGAGTCGTGTCTTCCAGTGTGTGCTTCACATTTGCAAATGGCTACAGCCCTAGGTAACATGATTGCCTCAAGTAAGTTGCCCACCAGTGTGGCATGATTTATGGGACGACCAGTTGAGTTGAGGAAACCTCTGTTGAAAGTTCTGCCGCCTGGGCTGACAACTGTCCTGGCAATCTGTTGTTCTCTAGCGTGGTGTGATCTGTGACTACAGAGTAACCTACATTGTTATCTCCTGTCCGGGGGTCCTTGCTGCTACAACCATCAACATACAAAACCAAATCAGAGTTAGTAATGGGGGTGTCAGTCAAGTCAGGTCTGGGGGTGCACACTTGCTCAATTGCTGCGAGACAGCAGTGTGGTTCGCCGTTGTCTTCAGTTGGTAGGAGGGTAGCTGGGTTCAAGACTGTACAATGTTGAATGGTTAGGTTTGGGAGAGAGAGCAATATATTGTGATATGACATGGTGCGCGCGGGCATCAAATGAGCAGTCTTAGCCTCCAGAAGTATGGTGGAGACTGCGTGTGGGACTAAGAGCATTAGTGGTTGGAAACCTACTAACGGTCTAGACGCCGTGACGGCCATTGCTGCTGCTTCTACCGACTTCAAACACAGAGGGAGGGCTGCTGCCACTGAGTCTAACCTACTGGAAAAATAGGCCACCGGGCGTAAGCGCCCCCCATGGGGTTGGAGCAACACCGACGTCATAGATCCTCCTTTTTCACAGACGGTCTGAGTACAAGGCAGCTTGGGGTTCGGCAGACCCAAACAGGGAGCGGTTGACAGACTTGTTTCCAGGAGTGCGAAAGCCTTTCGGCTTTCGTCTGACCATGTCAGTTTATCATGCAGAGCTAGGCCTGTCATCAGCTCCTGTAGAGGCTGCGCTTTCTCTGAATAATCCTGAATGAACATTCTACAATACCCAGTGGTCCCTAAGAAGCTCAACAACTGTTTCTTAGTTAGGGGCAGTGGGATATGAAGGATGGCTTCTATCCTTTCTGAACTTAGCGACTTCCCTGCTGCTGACACATTGTGGCCTAGGAATCGAACTTCTTCCTGTACAAACTGTAGTTTTGACAAACTGACTTTGTGTCCCCCTTGTGCGAGATGTATCAACAGGGCTCTGGTGTCAGACTCACAGGCCTGTTTACTCGGTGAACAGACAATTATGTTGTCGACGTAGCAGAGAATAGTGCTGCCCTGGGCCAACACTAGATCTGCTAGGTCATCTTTCATGGCCCGTGAGTAGTGCGAGGGGCTGTTGTGCCAGCCCATGGGCATGCGTTGGAAGGTATACATGCTACCGTCGAATTCGAAGGCGAACCAATATTGAGAGCCTCGATCTACTGGGATACTGAAGAACGCGTTACTGATGTCTACCACGGAAAAGTATGTGCTGCCAGGCGGGACTTGTGATAGTAGCACGTATGGGTCTGGGACGATAGGTGCGTGTGCTACTGTGGCAGCGTTTACTGCCTTTAGATCATGCACAAACCTCCACTGTTGTTTTTCGCCTGTTTTGCATGCTTTCTTTACTGGGAATATGGGTGATCAGAGTTGATAAGTAACTAGCTCAAAAATGTAGCAAAGCTAATGCTATCGATTTCATGTAAGTGGGTGGAAATTGCTAAAACACTTAGCTTCTTTGTCTGGGAGGTATGGTTCAATAAAAACACAGATGTGGGTGGGCTACTGTAGTCTGCTAGTTAGCTAGCAAGATACCGTAACTCAAGATAACTACTGGGCTAGTTGATAATAACCCCCCAGGCAGGTTGCGACTGATTTGTAAGTGTATACCCCGGCATTACTAATAGATAGCCCAGTAGAGTAAAACAGGATTGAACAATCAAACGTCAGTATCATCAACTATTATATGAATCACATTGATAATAATTAAATCAAGAATAATCTGAATACAACATTTTAGTATGTGCTTGTTAATTAAGCAGATCATAATAAAATAAACAGACATGCTACAGAAAATAGATTAATTCAAATATTTTCAACTCTTACACTAGTTTGCTAGTTAGTCAATTAGTCAGCTTTGCAACCAAGTAGGGTCCATTTGATAGATTTGGTAGTTTATTCCGTGGCAGCAAAACGTTTTAGTGATTGAATGGAAAATAATGGTAGCATTACATGATTGTGTGTTCATGTGCTGCAGTGTCAGTGTATTGTTCAATGCATGTTCACATTCAGTGTTTACTTGTTGACAAGAGCAATTGTGGGTTAGCTTACAGTACCTACCGTTTTACTGTGAATATTAACTAGTTATCTAGCTACTTAGCTAATGACATTAATTTAAAGTACCTCCAAGGAATGGAATTTATTAGCCCACCTGAAGCCTAGGTAAGAATGACAGCAGTTAATGGTTGTAGATACTGTATATCAATGTCATTACTGTATTTGAATGCAAAAAAACATGTTATCAGTGTAGTTTGCTCAACTAACAGTATTATGTTACTGTATTACTAGTATTACTGTAGTCTAACAGTATTATATTTCTCTAATATTAAAGACTGGCAAGGATCCGCTGGAATGCAAACATTACAGACCAATCAGCTTGACTGAGTGCGATAGTAAAATTCTTTCCAAGATCCTAG